>ASPP01006412.1:0-31119 GCA_000512085.1 Reticulomyxa filosa
GGTACAATTGGTTTGTTATTGAATGTTAATACTCCTATTTTGTTGACTTCAATTTTTCCTTTGGCGAAAGAGTTCCTCCATTTGATAGGTATATCGTCAATGGAGTGTTGATTTGTTTTGTTTCTTTCTTCCAATAATTTTATAATTATTTCAATATCTTTGTCTGTTCGTTGTGCTTCGCAAAATTTACTTGTTTCAAATAGTCCGTCGTAATCGAATATTTCAATGCGATTACTGAATGCTTTTTCAATTTGATACGTAATATTACCACTACTCGAATTTTGCTTCTGATTTTGATATGCGACTTTCCTATTCTTATCCGAATGAGATCTCGTTATAACAAGCAACCTTTCGGCTGATTCCAAACTTTTGTGATTTCTAGACAAAAAATCAGCGATAAAATTTTCGTTTCCAGGAAAATATTTCGCTTCGAAAGAAAATTCGCTTAATTGTATCGCCCAAACATTTTGCATAACCACATCATCAATTCGTTGAATGTTTTATGGTGTTCAGTTGAAACAATCTACTGTACTTCTAATGACAAGCACTGCTACATTATGTATCTCATACAAAACTTATCTGGTAACTGGTACATTGATTTACATGCCAAAAATTATCTTCTCCATCTAGGGAAGTCAAATCTGCTTCCATTGAAACTGTGTCTGAACCTATTTGACGAATCCATTGCCAACTTCATTACAATATCATCCGCACCGTCCCTCAAATCATGTATATTATCATTACTACTTGACTTCACCACGTGTGGTCTTTCGCTTAGTATTGCAGCACAAGTGTTGTTTGCCCCCAGCTTGGGGTTAATGTCGCCATTGTCACCTTGATACATCTGGCTAACATTAGACTTCGACTCCTGCAGCTGCAACCTCTATGATAATATTTTAATCTGTTCTTGGAGCGTATAAATTTGTTTATTTAATGAAGCTTCATCAGTATCGTCCTTACAAACTGATTCCCTGGTAAAATTTTCTTTTGAGTTAGCATCACATTTTTCTAACATAAAACTTTTGTCAAGTGCTTGTTCTTTATCCTCAGTCGACAATATGTCGTGAATGTCTGTGGTTCCTGCACTAAAGCTAACCTCTTACACTTAACAGATAATCGCAACCTTGATGATACAATTAGTTCGTTTTCTTTGATTTGTTCTCCTAAATCTACCAACCTTTGCACCAATACTTTCGGACTCATCTTTAATATCTTTTCGTCACTAGGTAGTAACCTTACTCATTTTTTTATTTTATTTTATTATGTTGGCCTGCTGTTGCTCCAAGGTTCCCTTAGAACTTTGGCACTCGTAACAGTGACTTACCCTACAGCAAAAATCGAGCATTTGCGTCGTAAAATTTTAAATTTTGTTTTTTTTTTGGACTCTTTAAGTCATGTAAATACTTCTTTAAAAAATTAGTTTAAATCTCTGCAATATACTGTATTAGTCAGTATATTAGATAATATCAAGATTACCTTTCAATAAGTTATCATAACTCATTTAAGATAGTGTAGATTAGTCTGAAAAAACTATACTATTAGATAATCATTAAAGAGTGAACGTATAAGTTATTCACAATTTACCTTCCTACAGTTATGCTGTTGGATTAAAAGGTAGCTCTGTTATAATATCATGTCTTCTGCAATAGGAGAATACTTCCTTTGGACACGTTCGTATGATACTCTTAATTATGTCAATTGCGTAATTGCAGACAAGACTGAAATTGTACTTTCCTTTCATTTTTTAAAAATAATTTGATAAAATGAAATGGTGAAAATATTGTTAACGAGTAGACTCACAAATTGAAATGCATTGATGTTGTGCGATCTTCAAAAACGTAAATAATTTTAACTTTTTACAGATTTTTGAATCAAAGAAATTAATGCTTTCAGTTTTTTGTCAAATAAATGGATATACGCTATTGCGAGAATCCATTGTGCTTTGATGAATTATTTTTGAAAAATGTACTTCAAAAAAACTAATTCGAATACAAAGCTCTGTTCATGAAAATTATCATTGTTGTATTGTTACATTCTTTAATTTGGATGAAAGCAGTTACATTTTTAAAGTGTTTACAAATATTTACTGTATTCAAAAAGTTTATTTTTATTTTTCCACGAGAATGAATTATCAATTGTGTAATTTTTTTTGCGAAACACTCAGGAATTTACATGGCATGTTGCATGTCCAATAAAAAAACAATGTACAATGCTTTCCTTCCTTCTCTTTCATTCTTTTTATTTAGAAACACAAATCGTTTTCGATTCCCTCCAGTTGTGGCTCGTTTGTTCGTTCCATTTTCCCCTTATATGCTTTATTTTTTTTGTTGACAAGTAGAAGTAGTGAATAGATTATGGTCCTCTTTGGCTGCCATATTGTAGCGATCGTTGCTTTAGTTGAAATCTTTTTACAGTGGCAGACGTGGCGTCAGAGCGCTTACCAGTGGATCTAGCAGAGGAACCTAAGAAGGACTGACTCGAAGAGACAGCATGCAAGCTTGGACCAACAGTCTGTCTGAATGTGCCAGAGAAAGGTGCAACATCAGTGGTGTCGGGTAGAGTTATATCGTCAGCGCCTTCGGGTTGTTGGGGAAAACGACCACGTTCACTTTTTTCATGACTAAGAGTGTATTGACGATTGAACTTGTAAATGGTGTTTTTGGGGTTGTAATTTTTGAAATTGGATTTGCCATTGAGATGAAGCTGCAAAGCTGACTGATTGGACAAGTCACTGACATTGACACTGTCTGTGCTGTTGTCACCAGGGAAGGAAGGAGGAACGAGTAGATCTTTGTCTGAATCCGATACGCTCCTCTCTTTTTCTATTTCGTCGACGACAGACAATACCAAGCCAAAGAATAAATTGGTGAAGATCAAAGTGACAATAAACATGAACGACATGAAATAAAAAGCCCAGGCGAAGTTATTTGTGGCAATGATGGTTTCGTTCATGATGTTGTTCCAGCCCTCGCTGACAAGCATTTGGAATAATGACAGCCATGCTTGTGAGACGGAAGAGAAGCCGAAGTAGACAAACGACGAAGAGGTCAATGTCAAATACTCGATCTGATTGCCAACCAACGCCGTTCCGAATACTGCATACACGTAGAAGACCAACAACATGAGTATGAGTAAGCTGGAGAATCTTGGAATGACTTTGAACACCGTGTACACGGCGGCGCGGGTGGTGCGAATCAACGTAAACATGCGAAGAAGCGGGAAGATCATGGGAATGCGAACCCAAGAGTAGTTTTGCAAGAAGAAGTTGGAGCCAAAGATTGTCCTGGTCAGAATGAACAGAGTCACGGACACGCACACGATTACCAAATCCAAACGGTGTGCAAACTCGCGATGCAACAGTTCCAGAGGGTCATCCTTGCGAGGAGGGCCATTCATCATGGTGGGACTATTACTTCCGATATCGGTGCCTGACACCATAAAGCTCGAAAAACTTCGTATCATCACTGGATCCGTGGGTGCCTTTGGACTTTGATTTCCAGTTGCCATTGGTATTGTTGTCGTTATGGCTGCTGTTGTTGTCAATGCTATTGGTGCTGGTGTAACTGGTGCTGCTGGTGTTGTTGCCGTGCTTTGAACCGGTGAGGTGAATTGTGATGTCCCCTGGAGATTCCGCAATGTCTGATTGGCGTCGACGACAGGAATCAATGGGATGACACGACACTGACTAATGTTCCAGTAGTACTCCCAGCCATAGACGATCAGTTTGATGAACACATCGAACCCGTTCAGTAACACGCAAATGCCCAGCATCACATCCAACATCTTCAGCGACAAGAGTCCAGGATATGTCCCGTACATCATCAGCAACATGACTTCGGTGAAAATGATGACCAACACGGCCTGGTTGAACGATTCCTTTTCGATAATCGACGTGCGCAGCCAAGTGCGGAGGGAGTCGTCTTCGATAATGTCTGTCAATGTCGGTTTGTTGTAGATCTTCTCCAAATGCAACACGAACTCGTTAATTTCGATTTGGTCGTCTCCATCGTCATCAAAACTTTCAAAGCCCTGTAATCCTCGCACTAATTCTTTCGCCTCTTTCCCAGGGATGCGTTTCAAGTAGCTAATGAATGCCTCAAACTCGGTTCGAGACACTACATTGTCATTGTCCAAGTTCACCAAGCAAAATGCCGCAATGAACCCTGTGCGCTTAAAAAATTTCCTTCGCTCTCGTTCGTTACTGTGGATCGAGCTAAATGCTGATTTTGCCAAGCAAACATACGCAAACCGTAACATTTACACAAAAAAATGAAACGTACATATTTGCAAATACGTATACACGCACACAAAATGTGTGCACGTATAAAATTATACCTTCTTGAAATTTGGACACGACCAATGGAATGACAATGAAGGTACCAGCAATGGTAAGTAAAATAAAATAGAGCATGAGAATCTTGGACTCGTCGAGGGACGCATAGACAACGGCTTCATAGTTTTCACCTGACACCATGAAGATGAAACTTTGCATCATGGAGCGGATAAAGTTGTAAAACGACTCGAGATTGGAATAGTGCAAGAAGATGCCAAAGCGAAAAGTAAGCGTGCCCGCCACAGCGGCAATGCCCCACACAATGAGATACAGCAACATACCGTCAATGGCCTCGTACATGGTCATGACAAAGGCGTACAGGGCGCCCAAGAGGTTATCATTGGCCAAAATCAAAATCAAAGGTCTCACATCGAGATATCCGGAGAGAACGACATAGGACACTTGAGCGACGAGTATATCGACAATGACGGCAATAGTCACAAGCACACGCATGATGAAGATGCGCCTTTGATTTTCCGGAGACACCAATGGATTGGCGTCGTTATCTTGCCATCGGAATTGAATTAGTCCAGTCATCCAAATATCGAGTATTTCTACAAACACACACAAGCACTCGGTAGTAAGCACTCCTTTACTGTATCCATGGCTGTCACGCAATGTATTTTTGTTGTACGATTTCCAAAATGATAATAACAAATGAGCGGTCATGACACAGTGCAAAAACGAAAACCAAATGTTACTGGAATGGAACGAGTACAAACTTAAGCGATACCATAAATTCTTTTCAATTTGTTCCATTTGCACCACGGTGATAATGTTCAGTCCTTGCTTTGCTTGCTTAATATGATTCAATGCCCTTCGATGATAATGGTCTAACATATCTTGCCTCGACGTCGGCCTTTGTCCGACACTCTCGTTTTCGCGCAGCCAACTTTGTAAACATGCATCACGCACCGATTGACGAATGTTTTCGGAAATAAACTCCAACACGTTGATATCCGAGTTGATTGCCCATCCACCGTCATTCTTCGACTCCTTTTCTTTGTCCGTCTCACCACCCATAACATTGGCTAGATCGTTGACATTGCTCTGTGTTTTGAAATGATCACTGCGACCCTTTGCATGTGTCGGCGACTCGACGCTAGGCGGTGGAGGCGACGTTCCTCTCAGCGCCCTCATCGACTGCGATCTGCCGTTGTTGTTGTTTCTTTCTTTTTCTTGCTTCTCTTCGTATAACACCTTTAGCAACTGCTGTTCCTCCTGCGCAAACAGCTGAGATTCGTCTAGTCCGTAATGCTTCGTGGGGTAGCCGCTCACGTCATTCCATCCGAGTCGCTTGTTCAGCATTGACAAGTACTCATCCTCCCAGCGCGTCGTCACTGAGTCAAAGTTACGACGTCCTACGCTGTAGATGTATGACAGTATCTGGTTTAGGTAAACATTTTATCCGTTGTGATTACAAGCAAACCAACAAAATAGTTTTGCACAAGTTAAATTGATATGTAATTATAAACATATGCATATATAAATATACACATATATAAACATATATATGTATATATATATTTATATTTATATGTAATGTAATAAATACGAGAAAACAAACAACACAAAGCACAAAACAATCAAAGCTCCGCCCACACAAATAATGGCCAAGGCCGCGTATTGCTCAAAGTCCCCTGTAAACACCTGCAGGGACACACTAAGGACAAAGATCCAGTCCAATTTGGCCCAGTTTTCGTTTTCGGGAATTGTAATGGGGTCTTTGAAGGAATAGACGCCGATGGCCGGATATCCAAAGATCTGCTTCAGGACGACGAGCTGATACGAGGTTGGAATTTGATCAGGCGACGGCTGGATCAAGTAGTCTGTGACAGAAGACACGGTGAGATCATCCGTTGTGTCGGCGTGCGTGACGGAATACATTTTCTGTCCGTAAGGGGACTTGGTTTGAGTGATCAAATTGTTTGCCGTGGACGCGATCAGATACCACTCCGAATCGGATTCGGAGTCGGAACTGGAGTTGGAGCCAGAGGCATTGTCATAGCGCAGATTATATCTGGCATTGGTAATTGCAAACATGGAGAAATTCAATTGCGCCATTGTCGACGGCGCCCCATGCGAATGTTTCAAGTACGGCAATCGACTGGCTTGCCAAATTTGATCGATGCCGATGGCCGAAACTTTTTGAAAGGAAATGAGAACGCCCAAGTAAATAAGTGAGTCGCTACTGTCTTTGTCGAAATGAAGAGTTTGATACAGGCCCAAATAGCATACAGTTTGGCCATCGAAACACGCGTAGGGTTTGGACCAGGCAATGGTTCCGTTGTGGGATCTCAAATATGATGTCAACTCGTCCGCGGCCGAGACGACGGCACAGTCGCGAACATATTTGATGTTGCTGTAGCTATTGTCTACGCTCCAATTGATGCAATCGTCGGTGGTATTGGTATTTAATGACAGTTGGGTGCCATTGACAGAGGCAAAGGCCGAGGTGATTTGAAGGGTGGAACTGTCGTCGTTTGCATACAATGTATTTTCGACAGTAACAACACCAACGATCTCGTATGAAGGCCAATACGACGATAAGGAGGACTCAAACTGTGTGGAATTGTGATACAATTGTTGCATGGTGTCTTTGTAGTTTTGCAAAAATAGACGTCCTTTGAAATACTCAAACTCCATTCCCAACTCTCCAATTCTCGCGGATATGGAAATAAAGTTTTGCTTAATGTCATCAATGGCATGCGAGGATAAGGTGCGACATCCCAGATAACTAAAGCCGATGCACAACAACACTAATATAGCCAAAATGGTCTGTACACGTGATGCCATTAATCCCCACTTGGTTTGCCATTGTGATGACTCGCGATTGAATATACTTCGCATTAATTGTCTTTTGATATTCGATTGCATTTGCTTTTTTTCCTCTTCTTTTTTCCAATTCTTTATTTCTTTCCGTGCTTGTTTCAACGATAACTTCCCAACGTCTGCCTTGTCGTCTAATGTCTGTGCACGTTTCGAACGTGCGGGCGGAATGCTGGTCAACTCGAGTGTGTCTTTCGCGTCATTGTTTGCAATGTTGTTGTTGTTGTTGTTGTTGTTGATGTTGTCGTTGCCAGTTATCAGATTTCTTGCAGAGTCAGCTGCGTTTACATTGAACTGTACGTCGTAAATTTCCGTTTTTTTTTGTCCAATTCCAAGGGATGCGCACTTCCCAATGAGTGTCTTCGTTTGCTGGCATTTGGACTCTGGTTGTTATGATTATTACTGAAGCCGGGAGTGGTGTTGGTTTCATCTCTTTTGGGGCTGTTGGGAGCATGTCCATTACCAGTGATAGGTGAGGAAGTGGTTGTTTCGATGGTTTTGGGGTGTTGGTTGAGCTGAGCCAGTTCCATTTCTTGTCCTTGTGCAGACTGTTCATTGGTCATCTTTCGGAACAAATTCACTTTGCTTGCTTCGTTGTTCTTGTCATCATCGCGATGTATTTCGCGAATTTCGCTTAGCAAATACTCTTTCTGCACTTTGGCCTTGGCTATAGCCTGTTTGCTGTGTGGCTGATGGTCTTCGTCATCGTCATCCTCCTTGTCAGCGATCGTAAGGAATGGATGTAAGCGATAGCGTTCGTCTCTGGGGATGACAGGCACGGCCTGACTGATAAAGCCTGTGGCAGCGGCAAACACGCATGCGAAGCAAGTCAAGGCGACGACGACGTTGAACGCGTTGTTGGCATTGCGATGCACTTCCTCGATGGGATACACGACCACACACCAAAAGCGCATGAACGACGTGGAAGAAGTGGCAAAGTTGATGCGACGAGTATATACAAAGTACTTGCCAGCACTTTCATACAAATGACCATTGGCATATCCCACATTATTATTATTGTATTATTATTATTATTATTATTATTATTATTATTATCGTCGTTTCTCCATTTCTTCAAATCTTTGACAGTGTCGACGATCAATTTCGACTGAGCCGTTGCCTTACGTCCTTGGCCTGTGCCGAGAGTGCTTGCAGCGCTGCTCAAGGCGATGTTGCTGCCATTACTAACGTGTTCGGTAATTTGATAGCCCTCATCGCCCATGGAACTCACAAACACGTCGCCGTTGTCGTCGTCGCTAACCCAATACACGACTGCATTGAAACGCAAGTCGAGAGACTTGTATTTCATCGAGATTTGCGATGATCGCACAATGACGGCAACCATTTGGTCTCTGTCCGCGTTGTATCGAAGCTGCATCATCCACACGCTCGACGTCGTGCCGTTTAATGTCTTGTCGTTGAACCAATACAAACGCTGTAAGTCGGCTTCTGCGGCCTCGTTACGATATGCCCACGTATCGTTCAACACTCCGTCCAATGCATCCGTTTGGAAAGCCTTACCGACTTGCTGCAATTGCATGCCGGGTGTGTACTTGCGACACGTCAAATTCCCAATAAATCCTTGACACGCTGTCAAATTTCCCTCTTCCAACATCATCCCTTCTGCATAAGGGACGTTATTGTTTCCATGTTTGATGAATCCAAACACGCCATCGATCGTCGGCTCTACTATCGTTGGCTTGAAGTAGTTGTTATACAAAATCTCCAACGACGACAAGTTGTTTACTGGCAGCAGTATCGATGTCGAAAAATCGAGAAAACGATGACTCGCAAACAATGACTGACTTGCGATTGATGCCGTCGAATTCCCTAACACAGCATTGCCCATATTCATTACTCCTTTTACCGTTGCGTATAATGGAAGACTCCTATTCATTTTTTAAATAATATTAATATTAATAATAATAACAATAATAATAATAATAAAATAAATAAATAACGTAACAACACTTTCCAAGAAATATAACCACTGCTTGCCACAACACCAGATAACAAAATAGCCAATGCCAACATGGCAAATGTTAACTCACATTTGTAGCAACAAACCATGTGTCCCTGCTTTGCCGGCTCTTTGGTTGAAGACGGCTTTACAGTGTGCTTTTTCATATCCTCGGTCATATCTCCCTCATTCCCTGAGGCTTTGTCTGCTTTCAGCTCCACTTCTTCTTTTTCTGGCTTTGATTTGGGTTCAGGTTCGGGTTCGCCTTCAGGTTGCATCAATTCAAACAAAAAGCGCGGTTGCAATCGTTTGACTAACTGACCTAATTGAAAGACCTTTTTTTTTTTTTTAATTGTTAAAAAAAAAAAATTATTTTTTTTTAATGATAAACATATTAAAATTATTTTTTTAAAAAAAAATACGAAACCATGGATCGTTCAATAATTTTGGAAACATATTGCTCAGTGTCCAATAACAACTCCTCCTCTTGGAACGCTCTGGAAAACTCTCGCTTGATGTCAACAGTGCTGAAGAAGCCATAGGAGGCCACGTTAGACGTGGACGAAGGAGAGAACTCGTTGTTGGCTGTGGTCATATTGCGGAAGAAATCGGCGGGGTTGGCAGTGGTCTGCGTTCTCGTACGCGGCACAAAGGAGGAGACGTAGTCCGGATACGGGAAGGCCTCCAACTCACTCGGCTTCACGTCCAGCAGTCGACATCCGACCGGCTTGCCACGGACGTGTCGTTGGAACATGGGCAAGAACGATCTACGGTCCAGGATGTGTCGAGACAATGCAAAGGCAATGTGTTGGAACACTAATTGCGGCTTGTAGCGATACACGAGCTGCGTGTCATCGACGCGAATGCCAAAGGTTAAATGCACCAACGTTGGCGTGTTGCAAAATCCCAAGTCGTACCACTTGCGCAACGCTGTCTTCTTTCGTAGTATTATATCATTGCAATTGATATCGGGAATGTGATCTTCCTCGGTCAATGACGGGATTCCTTTGTACCCTTTGATTATCGCTTCTTTCATTATATACAATGCATTGCGATTTTCCAAGTCTTTTAGGGTTTTCCCGTTCTCTAGTTGGACTGTTAATGACAGCTGCAATTCTTTTTTTAATTATAGAGAATATTCAAATAAATTTATTTATACATATATGAACATAGGAACATAATCAAACCTCCCAGCAAATTGGTTTTGTGAAAACAATGGTAATCTCGATACAACAAAATACACAACAAGTTATCAATGGTAAAAATCCATCCACGATTGTCATGTGCGATTGCATTGTCCTCTTTTCGTAAGAATGACATGGCATCAAAGAAATGCGTCATCCCACCCATTTGCACCGTGTTCCGCGTGTCGCGTTCGTCGTATACAATATTCATCAACTCGCGATAGCAGTGCATTTCGTCTTCGCTCGGGGTCAACTGAAACAGCTCTTGAAACACTGTTGGGTTGTTCCAATAGTGCACCACTTCGTAGTAGGACATGCTCAGTGTCGACACACGTTCCTGGATTGCTAGTGACTCCATTGGCTCATTCTCGCGTGATGTATCACTCCTAATCGATGGGTTGCGTGCGTTCGATTGAGCTCGAGGCATTGGTGTGGCTATATTTCGATCTCGTTGCGGCTGCATTTTTTTTTTTTTGCAAGACGTGCATGTTGCGTATGTATAAAAAGAGTGACGCATGTACATAGGCTTTGCATCTTGTGTAACTCAAAACACACAAGTCGAGCAAACTTAACAATGTGACTGAGCTCTTTTTCAATAAGTTGAGATATGCGCATTTTGTTCCATTGGTGCATTCCTTTGGTGCCATATTTGTCCACCCTTGCAAAAGTTTTTTTTTTATCAAAGAAAAGAATGCCAAAAAAATTTTTAATGACCCTTTTTTTTTTTTTTTAGTTAGTTTTTTTTGTTATGACACAAAGCAAAGAACATACAAGCGTTTCAATTCAGCTTCAGATGGTTGATTTTTTCTCACTACCTATACAATAGGTAAGCAAATATTGCATATGCACGTGTATATAAACAAATGGATCAAATGATTCAATAAAATGGACAAAATATTTGATAAAGAAAAAAAGTTTGCTTAAGGACATTCTCTCGACTGCCAAGTTGTACAAATTTGCGATACAAAAATTGAATATGTGACGTATGGATAATGGCTTCTCTACGCTTGGGGTCGTTCCATGGATACATAGTCGGGGTTTTTCGTATCTCTTTTTCTAGTTCATTTTTGACAGCGAATGAGGGAGACAATTGTCCTGCCTTTCCCAAACTCCGTGCTTGATGGTACAAATAATCGGGCAATGTCTCAAAGATATTGTACACTTCGCCCCCCCCCCATATACACCAAAAAAAAAAACATTACAGACAATGAGCCCCAATTGTTAATTTTTTTGGTTCTTTGTGTTTTGCAAATAAAAAAATAAAAAATGCATATCTAACCTTCTTGTAAATAGTGCAAAGTACAAAATAATCGTCGAATCTCATGCATAACTTCACTAATTTCTACTTCTTGCGACCGCTTTTCCATAAACACGTTATTAAACACAGGCTTAGTAACATATTTGGCTGCGTACTCATATTGTTCAAAGGTCGGATCGAACGTGGATATGGTTCGATCGCTCTCGTTAAATTTATTAAACAGTTGAGAGGAAGGAACGGTGTCCACGATCTTTGGTTGCTCTGAACTCGATGGGGGCAATGACAACCCTGCTTCATTATATTTGGATTCCATTTCTATTCCAGTGCTCTCATTTTTATTTTCTTGTGTTTCTTTGTCCTGCATGCTGTCTTTCTCGTTCTTATTGTTGTTGCCATTAGCATCATCAATTCCATTTTCTTTGACGTCTCCGATATCAAATGAGACCATTTTTTTTTGTAACTTTGATTTGGGATCGCTCTGCTTTCACACAAATATACAAACAAAAACTCTTCATTGCTTTCGTGTGTATATTCTACTCAATATTCCTTCCCTATACACACTTCAAAACATGCCATTGCAAGCTGGAGGTCTCCAATTGATACACTTTTCGCCAACTCTTGCAATCTGCTCTGTACCTCCACGCTCGAATTTCTTGCTTCTACATTGGTCATTCGTGGTGCTACGTTGTCCCCACTTGTATTAATATTGGCTTCTGTGGTTTCGGTTTTTTCCTCTTTGCTTTGAGTGCTAACATTAGAGACCACTTCGGTTGTTATTTCATTCTTATTGTCAGAGTTTTCAATTATATCTGTATTATGTTCCTTTGGCGCTTCTGGAACATAACCTGGATCATGCTCTGTTGACATTTTGTTTTTTTTTTACTTAAAAAAATATTTTTACTTGGATAATAAAAAAATTACAACAAAAATTATTCTTTCATTTTCATCACACCACCATCGTAGCAAAAATAAAAAGAATGTAATTGAAATAAATATTTGTAGCCATAAATAGATATGCACAGAAAAATGTTGGTCAAGTTTTCAAACCTGTATTGCGTAGGGTGATTTCCAAAGTTCGATTGAAAATTGGACATGTCATCTTACCATCATCTTCAATTCTTGCCTGTGAATACAACGAAAGGTGCATCACAAGAAGAGGACGGCAATCAGTCGACAAGTGATGATGAAAGTACTCCGAGACAAGAGCCGGCTCAAACCACAGCCGTGCGGCCTGGAACAACCTTAGTCTTCGCTCCAATAAGCGCATCATCAGAGGCAATACCGTCTCCAGGAGTGATGTTCGTTGCAAACGTGAACAGCGTAGCGCCCGAAAAACCAGAGCAAAGGAAACGACAATCTTCTAAAAAGCGTCACAGTAGTAAATTTCTCGAGCAAAGCGCCACTGATCCCGCACAAATGGCCTCCAGTGAGAGAGATTCCCTAAGTGAGCACATTGAAAATGGCCATAGCACTTCGTCGGAAAGCACTCAAAAAAAAAGGTAACGTATACAGACACAAATAGAATAGGGAAAAAAGGGGGGGGACAGGAAGATAGAATTTTTTTTTTTATAAAAAGAAAAAAACATGTTTGTTTTTACATTGCGTTTAGTATCCCTTAAAGATTTTATTTTTTTTTCTTGCCACAGCGTAAAGCATACTAACACACCTCAGGGATTCCATCCTGCAAACGATGACAGATGAGCCCGGAAAGCAAACAACGAACAGTGGCAATGAAAAAGTGAACGAAAACAGAGACGCAATGGACGAGGGGGATCATGGCATGACTAACACCCACGATGAGGTTGACGAATTGTTCAATATAACCGACAGTGATAACGAAGTAGAAAGCAAAAAGTACTCCAAATCCAAGGGTTACGAAAAAGTGTTACCACGACAAAAAATAGTAACAGCAATGATAACAACATCAACAACAACAACAACAACAACAACAACAATAATAATAATAACAACAATTATGACAATGGCCCTCCTACCGTACGTCCATCGGATCAACTCAACAGTCGCCATTCAAATGAACACTCGGCGAAAAACCAGAGCCAACACACAAAACGCAAAAGTGGTGAAGACCGCCGACACACTGAGCATGAAAGGCCAACAAAAAGCGTGGAAAGTGTTCACAGCAGTCATAGTGGAACAAGCAGTGCTTCCTATCCATTTCTCAACGATCTCAGGCCGGGAGAAACCTCCGATATGGTTTTTGCACCTATAACTGCGGAGGAAAATAAAAGGCACTCTTGGATTGAAACTATGAAGAATAGTTTATTTTTCCAAAAAAAAAAGCTCATTGTTGCATAAATAGTATACGTTTTTTTTAATGTTTTGGGAACAAAAAAAAAAAAAAGAAATGAAATTCGAGAGTGATGATGAAGAAAAAGGTGAAGCAGAAGACAGCATAGATTATGGTGACAACGAAGATGAAGAGCAAGACGAGAAACGCGAAAAAAAAAGTCGTATTAACAAAAAGAAGAATGATCATAGTAACAGTAATGCCAATGTTTTAACGGGTAATAACAGCAACAACAATAACAGTAATAATAACAATAATAATAATAATAGTATTAATAACAGCAATAATAACAGTAATAATAATAACATTCCTCCAAAAAAGCAAAGTTTGACAAACAATCCCAAAACTCATCCAAAAAAGGGAAGTGACACTGGGACAACACCGATCACGCACAGCCAACAAAATCAAGGCTGGACTGGTGAGGTTGGCTTGAGCAACAATGGAAGCGGGAAGACGGGTGCACACAACGTGATATCACTGGCCGCGCTGTCGAACGCGAAAGGCAAAGACTCGAAAGAGGAGCAAGGGGAAAAGGAGAATAGCGAAGGGATGGTGCGCTACGACATTGTGTACTTCACGTCCTCGCCGTTGGTCACAACAACGGTGAATGGCTGGAGTCCATTGACGCAGGTGAATATCAAAGAAGACTGGCAAAAGCTATTTGACACATTGCGCAGTTACGACGTCAAACTCTGTGTGAAGCATGTGATTGCTACATTTAGTGCAATGATGACTGCCTTTACCAGTGGTTGTCGTGTCATGCACTACTGCGGACATGGGATGTCGCAATCGTTGATTTTTGAAAATCCAAAAAACATTGGCACCGATCATTCGGTCAGTTGTGACGTCATTCGACGCGCTTGTCGAGATGCCAAGCACGGACCCGAGCTCGTCTTTGTATGTTCCAATCATAGTGAGATTGTGGGTATGTTTTTTTGTTTTTTGTTTTTTGTTTTTTTTGGAAGAATGGGCTTGCATTTAAAAAAAAAAAAAAAAGCCAAATTTAAAAAAAAAACATAACATAAATGAGATAAATGATAATTATATGCATATAAACAAAAGGTAAGACATTTGTCGACGCTGGCATAAAACACGTGGTTGCAGTCGAAACCGACTTTGAAACTGCCGACGACGCAGCGACAGAATTTACAAATCACTTTTATCACAGTCTATTGAATGGATATGAAATCATTGACGCTTTCAAACAAGCGAAGAATGCGGTGGTGGGCTTGGCCGGCTCGAGCAAACAGGACGAAAAGAAGTTTGTGTTGTTGCCATTAGACCCAAGTGGTCGATTGCATCGTGTCAAAGTGTTTCGACACGATCAACTGGTATCGGGACAACTGGTCGACGACAGTCTGCCTCTCCCTCCCAATAATCTGCCACCTCCTATCTCGCACTTTATCAATCGAAATGTGGACATGGCGCGTGTGATTGAACACCTGTTGGACAGCGGAGTGAAAATTGTGGATTTGACCGGAGGAGAAGGCATTGGAAAATCGGCCGTCGCAGTGATGACGGCGAGATACTTGTGCTATCGAGGAGTGTTCAAAGGTGGAGTATTTTATATTGACGTGGCGAAGCTGATGAAGACGCACACCACACTCAAATCAATGTTTGTGCACACGCTCAAGTCGAGTGAGAGATATCGCAATATTTCCGAGGCTGAGTTCTTTGGCAAAGTCCACGACTTTGATCGAATGTTGTTGGTATTCGACAATTTGGAAAATTTTTCGATTCATTACGATGACAATGAAACGGATCAAAAACTGCACAGCTTGCACGAGGGACAAGAAGACGCAATGTTGACCGTCGAAGGGGAAGACGATCACATGTATTCGCGCTATCATCACAACAATGGTAATGGGAACAATAACAATGCGAATAATGCGAGCAATGTCAACAATAATAACAACAACGACTATGACAATGACAGCGATGGAGAAGAGAATGATCCGAATGATGACGGCAATGACAATGAGTATCGCAAAAAATTTGGTAATAAAAAACTTCGAAAAAACTCGCACAAAACCAAAGAGGCTATTGACAGTTTCTTAAATGCTCTCTTTGATCTGACCAGAAATGAAATTAAAGTACTCATTACTTCCGACAAACGCAATGACAAAAATATCCGTGGCATCACTCGAATGTATCAACTGCCGCTATTAACGCCCGAAGACTCAGCCAAACTGTTCACACGCTTGGCCAATCAGTTCCAATGGAAAAAGGTGCTCGAAAACAACGAGTTGATGGCCTTATTTCAAAATAACCCCGGCAACATCGACAAAATCGCCCGTCTGAAACATATGTTCGACTGTGATGATCTGGAGAAATTGATCCACACATACAATCACAAGAAAATGCTGGAAATTCGATTTGGTAAGTCTGGCAGCGTGCATCGTCGACACAAACCCAAACCTCCTTCCAAATCCCCGTCTTTGGCAGATGAACACATCCTCGATCCCGAAGCGCGCAAAGTGTGGATTAAAGCCAATGGAGGGAAAACAGCATCTTTCAAAGCCTTGTTCGAACAAATGCGGAAAAAGTTTGAACAAGTCTCGTCTTTACGTCCTTTGAAAGAAAGTGACATTTTAGAAGTTTG
Source organism: Reticulomyxa filosa (assembly GCA_000512085.1). Taxonomy (NCBI): domain Eukaryota; phylum Foraminifera; family Reticulomyxidae; genus Reticulomyxa; species Reticulomyxa filosa. The sequence continues at coordinate 16,475 of ASPP01006412.1, forward strand.
CAAGAATCAACTCGACAGTCAAAATAATCTCAGCATCGAAAAGTTCGAAAATCTGTATATTTGGTTTGCGGGAATATGCGAGTTGGTCAAAGCGTTGAAAGATTTGTGGGTTGATACCAATCCAGTTAAAATTCATGGTTTCATTGGTCGAACCGAAGCCGAGCAAAAACTACAAGTTAATTTTTTTTCAATCTTTTTTTTTTTGTAAGTGCGTCGAAGAAAGTAAACATCTGTTCTTTTTCTCTTATAACATACACTTGCATCATGTCTGCACCGCATTGAAATGTTTTGCAAACGACAACGTCGGCAAAACCTGGCACGTTTTTAATAAGATTCAGTACTACCCAAGAACGCTCAATTGCAATTTCGTACAGAGAAGATAATAGTCACAATAGCATGCCAGTGCAACATATCAGTGCATATTTGACAGGCGAGAAAACTTTCCTATTTAAAGGGCATGACTACCCTTTCAAGTTATCTCAGTTCATTACTCACTATGCCACATTCAAATATTTGTACTGCGAAAATCAAGTCATTCCTAAAGTTGAGGTTTTTTGGGGATCATCAATGTAGGCGCGGTTGATGATTGTTTCACCACCTTTTTTGTTTTATGTGTCTTCTTGTTTGTTCTTGTGTAGCTTTTCTACTCTCTCCCTTTCTTTTTGTCAAAAAAAAAAAAAAACATAAAAATTAAAAACGAATGTATCAATCAACATCTCGGCGTTTTGTGAACTTTGATTTTTTCAAGAAAAAACGAAAATGCATTTGATTGCTCATTTGTTTAAATCTCATAAAACAAATCGGAACTTTGCTTTTGCAGTCATCACCACAAGTGAAATTCTACAACCAAAAAAAACTACTCAGACATTATTCGTTTTTCTTGGATTTGGCTTTTGCCACTTCTCCAGCAGTCTGATTATTTTTATCCGGTTCACTTTCGTCTACTGATTTTAACATTGCGTGTATCATATAATTTACAACAAAAAATATTGTGGGATTCATTTCTATATAATTTATTCACATTAGCCGCAAAGAAAACATATTGGATGTAGTGACGTTTTTTGCTGATGAATCTAAAAAGAAACATAAATTAGATATTACTCAAAACAAGAGCAGCTATTCATGAAAAGTTTTTGAGTCAATTAGTATCACAATCTGACTCATTTATATGTAGGTATTTCCTACAAAATAAATCTTAGATTGCATTATTCAAAAAACTTACTAAATTTCTACTCAATTTGCGCTTTTATATATCTTATTTGTATATTTTATTTTATGTATTTATTTTTATTGAAATTTTTCGAAGAATAAATTTGTCGTATTAAAATTCGTATTCTTCGCAAGTATTCAACACGATATTTATTTTGTATTCTTTTCCAAATGGTACTGTAGTGATATAATACGTCAGAATGGAGTCAATGACTCAAATTTTCTTTTTCTTTAAATCTCATTTAAATATTGTATTATTTTCAATAACACTTACTTTTTCAATCATATTTCCTACATGCAAAAAAGTTGTAAAAGATGAAATAATACAACATTACATCAAAATTGCCTACCACTATTACTTCAAATGAAAGTAAAATAAAAAAAATTGATACTTCTTCGATATCTTTCCAAATGTTTACAATTTTTAAATTGTATATTCTTAGTGGAATACTCACTCCATAACACGAGTTAAAGTTTGTTTAATATGGTTTTTGCTAAGTTTTAAAAGAGAGCATTTGAAACTATAGCTGTGCAAATATACTTTTTAAATTAGTTTTAGAACAAATCAAAGTATCCAACATCAGATATAAAACTGAGGCGTTGTCAGCAAAAAAGAAAGAACAAATTTTGGATAAAAGGTTTTTAACTTACATTGCGAGTTCATTGTTTTTTTATTGTTGATTATTGAGATTTTGAAAGTTTCGTTGTTTCCAGGTAATATTTGATTTTGCAAAACAATGTGGAAGAATTTTTGAGGATAAGATTACAATGGTTTGCAAAGACCGTAAAACAAAAAAGGGGTACTAAATACTTGTTAAGCATGAAATTATATACATGCATCTAGGTTCGAAGAGGCTAAACTTTTCAGCAGGATATGGCTTCATTGTGGAATAGTGCAGAGGTTACATCTGGAAGTGGTAAACAAGGAAAGGAGCAGAACTTCAATCACAATGGCAAGGTACCTGACAAAGATACTTCTAACCATTTATCACAAAAACGGCCCGAGCATGTATCTTTTTAAAACCTTTTTTTTTTTTTGCTTCTTTTCATAAAATTATACGTCATTGTCATAGATTTTTTTTTGTCTGACCGCCCTCCTCAAAAAAAAATTTTTTAAGTATTGATGGCTTCACTTTGCAAACGTTGCACATTGTAACCTTTAAAAATATCGATAAAAAATGACACAGGAAAGTCGAAGTCAGCAAAATTTGACAATAGAAGAACCAAACTCGAAACCGACGAAAATAACGGCGCGGTCGCTATTCGATCTGACACAGTTTCGCGATGTTGACGCAGGAATTCGTTTGACTAACAGTTGGGCGATTATCACAGAGCCAAGTGTAGATGAAGTATTTGTGAGAGGAAAAGATTACATGGAAACCTCACAAAAAATTAATGTCAGTTTTTTTTTTTTTGGTCACCTCCTCCCCTCCCCTTTTTTTTTCCCCCTCTCCCCCCCCACTCTCTTGCTCCTGTCCAAATGTTTGAGTAAAAAAAAAGAAAAAAAAATAGTCAGAAAGTATATTGTTTCCATTGGTGGCAGCAGAGTGTCTGCGCACCCCTGTACGCATTGACCATTTGGCGCAAAGCAAATATCACACTTGGTTTCATGACCACATTGACCCCGATGACAAGAACATATTTGTGTTGATAATTCAATTGCAAGTGCAATCGGTGAATGCCACTTTTGTACATTACCATGTTTGGGAAGGGGGATTGCCCATCAAAACAGATAGTACACAGTTCAATCAACTGTTCTCGGAAATATTGGACGGCGGTGACGATTTTCGAAACGCGCGACTTAAGTTGATACCACGTATCGTCAATGGACCATTTGCTGTGCAAGCGATGGTAAAAAATAGTCCCGTTTTGTTGGGAACAAAAGTCAAGCATCGTTATTTCCGAGGAAAAAATTATTTTGAAATCGACAGCGAAGTGGACGAATCATATATTTCTGCTGGTTATTTACATTACATATATACATATATGTATGTATGTTAATTTATACACTGTTCGGAAAATAATTTTTTTTTTTGAAATGATGTTGTTACAATAGGGGTGTTGAAACTCTGCCATCGCTTCAGTCGCAGCATTGTGGTCGATATGTGCTGGGTGATTGAGGGACAAAAGGAAGAAGAATTACCAGAACGGGTAATGTGCGGTATCACCATACACAACCTCGACTTTAGTAAGATCACGGATATCCCTTCTTTAAATCAAAATAAACTGTCTTGGAAGCAAAAAAAAGAAGATCATGAAAGCAAACAAAACAGTAGTGATATCTCCACGGCTCAAAATTTGCGTAGCAACAGTCCACATGATGTGGAGGAAAACAGCAACAGTCCACATGATGTGGAGGAAAACAGCACCACTGCTGAGACCTACGAGTTAATGAAAAGCCACACCTTAACTGATTCACGCTCGCAATCCACCCATCCTTTTCAAAGAATGTATTCAGCCAATCAAACTGAAGAGACAGAGGAAAAGGCAGAACGAGAGGGAGATTGACCTGATAATACTAATTTGCTGAGGTGCCATTCGCTCATCTCTTTTTTTTTTTCTTTTCCCCTTTTTCCCTTTCCTTTCCTTTCAATTTTACTTTGGTGTATAATAAGAGGTGCATGTGAATCATTTACCCTTCATTTCATTTAAAATGAAAAGGGACCTGTTGGAATCGATGTGTGAAGCGCCATTCGTTTGCTTTTTTTTTCCCTCGTTTGGAGAATACTGAATATGTCCTTAATCTTTTGAATCTGTAGCAATGCAGTGATGGTTTATGCAAATGATGTTTATAAAAAAAATAATGCATATTTTGATTAACAATTTGATTCTAACTTTCCATTCGTTTAAATTTAAAACTTTCGCATTATAATTTCGCAAGATGAACATACTTTTTTGTGTTTGAAGCGCATGAATTACCACGAAGCTTTCAATAATTTTTTTCAAAGAGTCTCTTGAAGGAAAACTCTAAAAGAACAATACATATTGTGTAAACTGCGATATTCAGTCAACTTAGCAAATTCCTTGTCTTTTGGAATGACTTGATATGTATCACAAGATGTAAGCAGTACCGTTAAATCATATCAGGTGAAGTGTTCGGTTTTTACGTCCCCCTTGTTAAAAAAAACATTAGCATATCAAATCATAAATCGAGAAAGACATGTCAGTTGGTATAGATTTGGGAACTCAATTCTCAAAGGTAGCTGTTGGGTGCCATAAAAAAATATCGATGGTTTCAAATGAGCAATCAAAATTCGAGACAGCGACAATGGTGGGCTACACAGACAAGCAGCGTGACATAGGAGAGGCAGCAGAGACAGTGCTCAGCCGCAACTATAAGAATACAGTTTGCCAAGTGAAGCGATATTTGGGAAGACAAGCAGATGACCCACTACTAGCAGAGGAGTTGGCCAAATGGAACTATTGCAAAGTGAGCCACAGCAATGAAGGAGCCATATCATTTTGTGTGGCAACCTCTAAAGGAAAGAGAGAGGTGTTACCAGAGCAAGTGTTGTGTACATACCTGAGACAATTGAAAGAGGTATTTGTTTGTTTTTGTTATGATAAGAAGAGAACTTTTTTTTTTTTTTCCCTACGAAAAACCGCAAAGATAGATTATTTGCGAATGCAATTTAAAAATACATATATATGCATATATATATGTGTATATATATTTACAAAACAAAAGTTTATGCTCTTTTTCTTTAATCGAAACTTTTTTTTTTCCTTCCCTTTTTTTTTTTTTTTTTTTTTTTGGTAATTAAAACAATGATAAACCAGTTTGCAGCGAAGCAAGCAGAAGGAGCAGCAATAAAAGACTGCGTAATAACATGTCCGGTGTATTACACAGACGCACAGCGAAGGTCGTTGATGGCAGCAGCGACAATAGCGGAGCTGAACGTGCTACGCATACTGAACGAGCCAACGGCCACGGCACTGTCGTACGGGATGAACCGGCAATTGAAAGAACCTCGACGAGTGATGTTTGTGGACATTGGATACAGCAATACGCAAGTGAGTATTGTGGATTTTGGGAGCAACTCGCTGGTGATGTACGCAAGCAGCAGCGACGCGTATTTGGGTGCGAGGGATTTCGACTACGCATTATTCGAGCATTTCCGCAAGCAGTTGGAAGGCATGCATCCGTCGATCGAACTGAAGAACGAGCCACGAGCGAGACTGCGACTAATGATTGGAGTGGAACGGCTGAAGAAAATGTTAAGCGGCAACAAAGATGCCGTGGTGGTGTTGGAGTGTTTGGTGGACGATAAAGACTTTACGTTGCGAATGACTCGAGAGGAATTTGACGATTTGTGTGTGTCGCTGATCGTTCAATTGTCTCAATGTGTGACTCGAGCAGTGACCGATATGAGACAACGAGACACTGGCGGCTCTTTCTACTCCTCTCTCCCCCATTTGCAATTCGCGTCACCGTACACGTCTCACCCCTCACCGCTGACTATTCACAGCGTCGAAATCACCGGTGGAGGCAGTCGCATCCGCTGTGTCCAAGACGGACTGCTCACCATCTTGCAAGAATGCATCCCCGAAGCCTCCATCGACAAACTCTGCACCACTTTGAATGGAGATGAATGCGTGGCTCGTGGGGCCTCCTTGATGTGTGCCATGTTGTCCCCGTCCTTCCAAGTCAGAGACTTTCAAGTCTACGAACATGTTGTCTGGCCCATTGCCATTGCCTATCCTTCTTTACTCGCTTTGTCGTCGACCTCTCCATCCTCCTTCCATGTCGTCTTCCCTCGATACACTCTGTTTCCGTGCGTCGCCAAAATCGCTTTTTATAAACAACAAACCTTTGAAGTCTCTTTCCAATACTCGTCGCATTATGACAATGTCTGTCAAAAGGATAATCAAGAAGCCGATGAAAAGATAGATTGTAATAACAATGACAATAACAATGACAATAACAATGGTAATAATCATCATTATGATAACAATAACAACAACAATATTAATAATAATAACCCAGTCCAACTACCAATGAAATGTCTTTCTCAAATTGCAAAATGCAAAATTGAAGTACCTACGCTGTCACCCAACGCAGTTGAAGAGCCTCAAGTCAAACTCATTGTATCTGTCAATAGACACGGCTTGTTGGAATTGCCACAAGCACAATTGATCGAATTCGTTGAGACACCGCAAACTGTCGCTTCTGGTGGTGCAACTGCATCCTCAAGTTTTTTTTTTTTTTTTTTTTTTGTCTTCGATCTGATTATATTGCGTGTGTTGTGACTCGAGAGCAGACAACAAGTCGGGAGACATGAATGGCACGGATACATCACCGGAAGAAAAGAACGCAAACGGGCCGACACAAGGAACGGAGAATGAAGAGAAGCAGACGGAGGCAGGTGTGGACACGTCAAGCAAACCAAAGAGCAAAGAAAAAATCGTGCGCAGTTTATCGGTGAGCGGAAGCTTTGATGCAGAGATTCCCAAGGACAAACTAAGAGAGTGGAAGGAATTGGAAAATGAATTAGCAACAATCGACAATCTCATCAAAGAAACAAATGAAAAGAGAAATGAGTTGGAAACCTATATTTACGACATGCGAAACAAATTGGAAGGCACACACAAGGATTTCATGAGCGAAGAAGACAAAGAAAAATACCTCGCGCAACTTGATCAAGTTGGCCAGTGGTTGGATGAAAGTTACATTATATATACATATATATATATATATATATGTATATATATTATATTGTTATGCATATCTTGGTTTTAATTTCCACGAAATGATGACTCGTAATAATTGCAAAACACAGCCGAGTATGCCAATAAGGACGAATGCATCAAGAAACTGCAGGAATTAAAAGTGGTGGGACAGTCAATGTTAAGTCGGCATTGGGAAGCAGAACATCGACCACAGAGAGTCCAAAAATTGCAGCAGTTGATCATGGAATATCAACAAATTGCTGACAATGAGAATGATTATTCCCATCTCACTTCACAAGAACGTAGCATGCTTCGTCAAGCGATTGACGAGGCAGATGCGTGGCTATTACATCAAATCACACTCCAACAACAATGCGAATTGTATCAATCTCCTGTTGTATTGTGCTCCGACTTTGACGCTAAATACGTTTCGCTTCTTTTTATTGATCTATATACATACGTCTGTGTTCTTGCTTCATTTCCTTGTTGCTTAAAAAAAAAAATTAAAAAATTTTATGGTAGTACGAATTAATGACTAAATGCCAGCCGATTGTGACAAAACCAAAGCCACAAATTGATAATCCCAATGATATAATTCAAAGTAATGATGGCAATGAGAACCAAATCAATCCAAATCAAGAACAGGTTGCGGTCATTGAGAATAATGAAATTATCGACCAACCCCTTCCGCAACATGCCTCGTCAGATGATACCACGAAATGACTCACATACTCTTTCTTTTAGTTTTTATTTCTCTTCACTTGCTTCTCTCTATTTCTAACAAATAATACATTTTCAGCCTTTGATCTCATGAAATTACAAAAGACATTTTCCATTACAAATAAAAAATCTTACACCTGCCCTAAAGGTTTTTTGTTGTACTCTTCCTTTTCTTTTCGTCATGTTTGGGCGTATTGTGCTTTGCCTTACTTTTTTCTTGCTTTTTCTATTCCTTATCTTTGATTTTGTTCTTCGATTATATGCTTTATTGTGAAAAACGCTTCGAGTAGTTTTTTGTCGCTGGTAGGCCTTTCCTCTGCTATCAAATTTAAGATAAAAAGCAACAGAGAAAAAAACGACTTCTGATAAAAATTAAGAAAGCATTTTGCAATCCCAATGAAATCATTTGATTGTGAACTTTTTTTGTTGAGGTTAAAAGATACTCACCACCTTTGAAAGGGGTAAACATGAAAAAAGTTATTTATATGTTGAATTGATGAGTTTTCCCACGTCTCACTGGTCGGAACATTAAACAAGCAATAATAATATTAGTATAATAATAAGTAACAACAATAAAACAAAAAACACAAGCAAATTCCTTTGTTTTGAAAAATGAGTGAAAAAGAGGGGTATTGTGACGAGCCATTTTTTTGTGGTCAAGAAAAGAAGAGTGTTGCTTTGCACTATTTTTGAAAGCGTATGAAAATGCTGTATATTGATAGTCATGGAAAAGACGGAAACGACTCAAAAGACGAGTTTTGGATTGCAAGCGCCGAACAAGCGCCGGGGAGCGAATGTAAAGAAAAAAGGGATGACAATCAAGCCATTTAAAGGTAGGCAGAAAATAAGAGGAGCAGAGAGTTGTGGTGTGTAAGAATGATTAACAAAGATTACCAAAAAAAAAAATGTTTTGTGAGAACAGAACAGCCAAAGCTCGACGCAAACTTTGAAAAAGACACAGTAACGAAGTTGATCGAAGCAGTGGAAGCAGTTTTTGAAAAGAAAGCTGCGAATTGTAGTTTTGAAGAATTATACAAAGTTAGAAAAAAAAATAAATAAATATATGTATTATATATATGTATATATATAATACATATATTTATTTACTTTTGGTTGTTTGAACAAAAAAAAAACAAAACAAAACAAAACAAGGCCTGTCAATCCTTATGCACATTGAAAAAAGGCAAGCAAGTGTATGACGGGTTGTATGAAGTATGTGACAAGCACATAAAAAAAAGCATTGAGAAATACATCGACACGAGCATAAGCCACTCGCAGTCGTACTTGGAGCCCTTTAAGAATATCTGGATGCGCCATTGCGAAGAGATGAACGCGATCCGACAAATCTTTCTGTTGTTGGATAAGACGTATGTGAAGACATCGACGGACATGAAGTCGTTGTGGAACATGGGTATCCATTTGTTGAAGAAGCACATCTTAGCCAAAGAAAATGCATGTTCGAATCTGGTTGTTCACTTGTTGCAGTTGATCGAAAACGAAAGGAACGGCGAGCAAATCGACCAAGACTTGTTGAAGCCCATCATTCAAATGGTTTCGTACTTGGACCTTTATCAATCCACTTTCGAGCCTCGTTGTGTTATTTCTTTACTACTCGCATTTTTTTTTTTTTTTTTTGTCAGTAGATTTTTTTCTTCTTACTACTTTACACATTGAATTCAATTGAATTGAATGGATAGAATTAATCAAGGCTTCCACCAAATACTATGAAAACGAAGGGAACAATTTCGTTGCAACAATGAGCATTCCCGATTACTTGTTGCATGTCCGAAAAAGGCTAAAAGAAGAGGTGATTTTTTTTTTTTTTTCCCAATGTGTATATTATATTTATATAATATGATAGGTACATTATTATTTACATATATACATATACATATATACATATATATACATATATATATTATATGTGTATTAAACATAGGAAAAACGAGTGAAAAACTATTTGGAAGCACAAACGCAACGTCCGATAACACTGCTGATAGAACACGAAATGATAAAGAAACATGTGGAAGACTTATTGACGAAAGGCTTCGATTCGATGATGGACGAGTCCAAGTTTGCCAACTTGCGGCATTTGTACGAACTGCTGTTCAGCGTGCAGGAAGTCGACGCCTTGCAACAACACTTCAGTGAGTATGGCAAGAAGCGCGGAGTGGACATAATCTCGGACCCTTCTCTCGACGCGCAGAATGAAATGGTCGCGTCGCTGCTGAAGTTTAAAGCCAAATTGGACCGCGTCGTCAACGAGTCCTTCCACAACCATCGCACCTTTCATCACACGATCCGCAACTCATGGGAGTACTTTTTGAACATCAAACCCGATAAACCTGCCGAACTCATTGCCAAAGTTTCTTTTGAAATTTTTTTTGACAAAGCAATTATTCCAATATGCATATGTGTGTATCTACGTATCTTAACACACAGTTCATAGATCATCAGCTGCGCACAGGAGCTCGCGGGACCAGCGAACAAGAGCTTGAAGAGTCCTTGGATCGAGTAATGGATATTTTTCGCTTTATTCATGCCAAAGATGTGTTCCAAGCGTTTTACAAAAAGGACTTGGCTAAAGTTTTGTTTGAAGAGTATACCGTATATAATATATACATATATATATATATATATATATACGTATATGTATTTATATGTATGTATGTGTGTGGAATGGGTTTATTTGAGTCAATACGCCCCACTACACCGTGTGCGCGTGTGGGGGAAATGTTTGTGTACTTTTGCATTTCCCAAACGCAGTACAATCAATTTTTGAATAGAGATTACTGCTGAACACGTCCGCATCCGAAGACGCCGAAAAAAACATGATCAATCGCATCCGAAAGGAATGCGGCCAATCTTTTGCCTCCAATTTGGAAAACATGTTCCAAGATATGGGCTTGTCTCGAGATTTGCAAGGCAAATTCAAAACTCATTTGGAAAATTCAAATCCCTCAGTTTTTTTTTTTTTTTTTTATTTAGTTTCCAAATAAGTTGCATTATCTCATATATGTACGTATGTTGGATAGCTTTTCGAGCAAATGTCAAAAATCGATTTTCAAATTGATGTATTGACCACTGGTTGTTGGCCAACGTATGATACGGAACCTATCGATTTGCCCCCACAAGTCCAATCTGTACTGGTAATGCGTGTTCACATCTATCTATCTATCTATCTATCTATATATCTAGTCACACCACACACATTTCTTCGAATGTGGTACAGGATTCGTATCGCACGTTTTACTGTGATATCAACTCAGGACGTCAACTGAAATGGACCATTTCTCTTAGCCATTGCGTTGTGGCCGCTCATTTTCCAAAGGTTCTTTGTTTCCTGTTTTTCTTGCGACAATACGATGCACTGTCTTGTTTAAAAATAGGGAAGAAAGGAGCTCGTGGTATCTGCATTTCAAGGAGCTGTGCTATTGCTGTTCAACCAAAAGATTTGCTGGCTATTCAAAGAAATCGAAAGTGCTACCAAAATCAGTTTATTTATTACAATTGCTTTTAAAAGAAATGTTGGTGGGGGGGGTCATTCGAAGGGAGGAGAAAGGGAAGAGGAACAAAAGAAAAAAAAATGTGTTATATCTTGTATATGATGAAACTAGAAACGGATGAATTAAAACGGACGATGCTTTCATTGGTGAAAAGCAAAATACTGTTACATCGGGTATGTGCAAAAGATTCCAAAGAGACTGAGTACAAACTGAATGCCGCGTATACAAACCGTTTTATACGTGTCAAAGTGAATCAACTACAGATTGTCGAAACCAAGGAAGAACATCGTTGCACATCCGAAAAGATCTTTCATGATCGCCAATATCAAGTCTTTCTTATCTTTTTTTTTTTTGCAAAAAAAAGATAGAAAATTACTTTTTTTTGCTAACACAAAAAATATAACTATAGATTGACGCATGTGTAGTGCGAATATTAAAAGCCCGAAAAACGATGACCCACCAACAACTGATGGCCGAAGTGTATTCACAATTACGCTTCGACGCAGATCCAAAACAAGTCAAAAAGAGGATAGCCTCACTAATTGAAAATGAATACATGGAAAGAGATGCCGATAATAGTAATGTCTATCACTACAAAACTTAAAAAGAATTGACAAATGGTTTGTTTTTTGTATTTTTTTCGTCAAACAATTTATCTCAATCTTTGCTCTGTTTTTTTTTTGTAATCTCATCAATCAGACTTATTTCTGTGGTGAGGCTTTAAAAATACGATTGCAAACACATCACTTTTTTTGACAGTCCTGTCAATTCTCTTTTAATATTCAAAACTGAAATTTTGATGTTTGTCAATCGATGGATGCCTTTTTTCCTTTTTTTTATCATTGTTTTGATAAGATTTCAATTACAACTGGTTTAGTAACCTTTAGCAACAAACTCGCCAATTTCAGCAGATAAAATCGCGATTCATCTTGTTGATATTACTTGATTCTATACTGTTTAAAGTTCTAAAGAGAAGCAATCCCTTTATTTGTGAAAAATTACGAATGCTTGTAATAAAGTAAATGTTTCATTATCGGTTTCCCGAAAAGTGAGTTTTTATACATTGTGGTGCAGTTTTTTCTTTTACCCCTTCAAAATTTTTAAAAGAAATTTGATATTAAAAAATTTGCGACCAAGAATGCTAAAGGTTTTCAATTCATCAAACCCACATCGTTTCACAAATGAATTAGTGACCAATTTTGTTCAAAAAATAACAACGTAATGTTAATCTGAAAGGATACATTTTAGTGTAAAAAATTTTTCATTCGCTTTTTTTCATCGAAACAGCGCATAATGTCCGCATACTGAATAGTAATGTAAGCAAAAACAAATTATTTGATTAATTTTTATACAAACTTATTCGAACGAAGAATCGCTCAGCCAGTTTCATTATCTAGAACAATTAAAAGTTTACTCTTTCGAACATAAGCCATATATAACAGAAAAAAATAAAAAAAATAGAACTAGCCCCTTTTGAGCTACTTTCGTTCAACACAATTTTCGTTTGTTTGAGTAAAGAAGATGGTCAATTACCATTTAAAAAAATTTCTATAATAAATTCGAGGAGATAACAAGATATATAACAGATAACATACAAAATCAAAAAACTCTATGAAATATCTTATTTCTCAAAAGTTATTATTATCACTTATAGCACCTTTCGAAGGTGATCACTGTTAAATCCTGGAGTGTAATGTTTGCGACATTGGTTTATCGTTATGGTTTTCACTAAAATATTATCAACAAATGAGTGACATCAATATTGAAATCAAATCAATACTGACATCAAACATCATTGACAAAAGAGATCACAATTTGTCCATATTGAAACTGATTTTACATAATGCACAAGCACTTTTGGAGAGTAAGTGTCCATACAATAACCGAAACTCGTTTCTTTAATATGAGTTTTCCAAGTCAAAGGCCGAACATGGCAATCAAAAACATACTCCTATTTCAACATTTGTTTCATTGCGATTTATGACATTGAATTAAAATTTGAGGAAAAAGGTCCAAATAATTGGTCACTGCAAATGAAAACCTGTTTAGACAAGATGAGATACCAAACAATGCACATCCGTGGCATGTTGAGCTAGTGTTCAAATATTCAAAACGTTACAATTATATCTCAAAAAAGTAAAGAATGCAACAATATTAAAATACTCAAGATAGTATCTTTGTGTCTTGAGTTTTAGCTTTTTTCTCAGTTATTTTTGAAAGCATTTTTTCAATTCTTTTCTATTTTCACTTTTTCTTTTTCTACTGCAGTTTATTGTTTGTACTTTGCTACAACAAGCGTTACATGAAAGAAAAGAAAAAAAAAAAATGGAAAAAGCCCCTTTTAACAGTCTTTTCAAAACATTCTTTTTCTTTCGTTTGCGATTTGCAGATTTAATGCGACAACAATTCAATTTATTTTTTTTCCAAAAATGTCATTTCACAGAGAATGCAATTTCAATACAACAAAGGTTTATAAATAATGTGGAGACATGAAGAAATAAACACAAAGACGTCAAGTAAAAGTGAGTCCAACATATGATATTCTCTTTGGCAGCAGAATATTTAATTTTTGTATTGCGTTTGATTGTTAACTTTTCGAACTTTCTATTAAAATGATCTGCTTGCTGTTATGTACATATCAACATTAAATTGAGAATCTAAGTATGTAATCGATATTGCGCAGATGTGAAAAACAGTTGGAGGTAAACATGTTGTGATTTGTTTCAGTTAAGATTGATTCAATTTAAATATTTATATGAGATGTTTTTGATTTGATTGGGGAACAAATTTACTTCATTAATTTAATTCATTAAAAAAAAACAAACAAATATGTCAAATCGATAAAATTACTGTCCCCAAATACGGATAAAACCATTGGATGAGCCATAACATAGTTTAATACAATCACTAGTATCACTTTTTTGTTTAATTTTATTTTTTAATTGAAAAAATTTAATACACAATATTTTGTCTTCTCCTTTATTATCACCTTTAATAACGTGTAATCTCTTTTTATTTGTTCGAATATCCCAAAAACGAACTATACCATCATCTGCTCCAGAACATATCACATTATAATTATTTCTTGTTACAAGTGGTGAATATTCGACAACATTTACACTTTTTATATGTCCATTAAATATTTGAACTTGTTTACCAGAACGAAGATCCCATAAACGAATACTTTTATCTGATGATGAAGAAAATATTAAATTTTCATGTAATCCATATTTTACGCAAGTTATTTTTTCTTCATGTCCTTTCAATACACTACATTGTTTAGTTGTTTCAATATCCCAAATACTAATAGTTTTATCAGCTGATCCAGAACAAATAGTATATCCATTACCACCAATTAAACCAATACTGTTGCTTTTATTATTATCATCATTAAAACTATAACTTTGTAATGGTGAAATATCAACACACCAAACACTATCTTTATGTTCATTAAAAGTATGTAATAATTTTGATGTTTCCATATCCCATAAACGGACGGTTTTGTCATCAGATCCAGAACACAAATATCTACCACCATTA
>ASPP01006417.1:0-25801 GCA_000512085.1 Reticulomyxa filosa
TTTTTTTTTTGAACTATGTTTAAAAAAAAATACAAGCCACGGACATTTGGCCTTGATAATGTTTACCATTGTCAAACAAGTGCAAGATTTTAATTCTCGACATGGGATTACAAAGCAAATCAGCGACATATTTGCATCCTTGGATGTGAAATTTGTCTTGATTGTTGGAAATTTCCAAAGCATCGATGATATTTAAGAATTGGAGTTCGTGGCGTTTCTTGCAATCTCTCAGAGGAACAGTCAAAAAATTCACTAGCATCCGTTTGATTTTCGGATGCAAGTCGTTCCAGTTGCCGTTCACTCGTAATCCATTTTTTTTAACATTTAACATGTCTTTGAAATGCATGTTCCAATAGCTTAAACTGGTTTTTTTGGACACACCTAATATGTATGTGTTTGCTATTGGAAATTAATATAAAAAAAAAAAAAACAAAGCAAACGAAAGAAATAGAAACGAACCGATTTTTTTGAAATTGGATTTCATTTCAGATTTGACAACAAATTCATGATAGTAATAGTCATAGAGCAAAGAGTTGCCAAGTATTCGCCACTCTTTCAAGTCCGGCTCGTACAAGTAGATGCACTTGTTACTATTGCAATACCACATCCACTTCATCAGATCTTCTGAAAATGATTTCAAGTCGAACAAAGTGAGCAAATACGACGGATGAATCAATGGAAAGGTTATTTGTGACATTGACAATAACGACATATTTTTTTTGTCATTTCTGCTCGCTGACTCTTGCATCAGCATCGTGGGCTTACCAAAAAACAGTCCATTCCACACATTTGGTGCCCAATCATCAATATCCAGTAATTTTCTCGTCTCCAACTCATTCAAACTGGTCATGTTTAAGTGGTATTTATCATTTTCATCCAAGTCATTTTTCTCCTCCTTTTTTATTGTAATGACGTGAGTCGTCCATTCCCCCTCCCCCACAATCTTAACAACTTCAAAAAAAAAAAAAAGGGGACACATACTTATATGTACATACCCAAAGTGCACCACTGGCATGTGAGTCTTGAAAAGTTTGCCAAACATACTTGGATTGAATTAACTTTTCTCGATTCAATTGATAGTTATTGCTGGGACTTTGCATGGCAATAGACAACGGCTTCAATGGCACAGGAATTTTGAGCAGTGCTTCGTCAGAGAGGGGTCGGGATTGATGGGACGAATGGCTTTTGTTGCGTTGTTGTTCCAATAGTTTGCGATATTGATACTGATACTTTTGCCGGAAAAAGTGTTCTGTTTCAATTTTGTTAGCAATACTTCGAATCAATGCGCTAATTTTCGTGCTAAACAATACGCAATGAGCTATCAAAATTTTTTGATTGTTCGTCCAATAAAAATAACTTGACAATGCCTCTTTCAATTTCGACGTCAATGTGGTGTCATAGTGAATTTCCCCTAGCATTTTCTTTTTTCAAATCCACCCCCTCTTTGCAATTTTAAAAAATATACACAAAGTACAGTATACGTAAAAACGCATATAATTGTTCCCCCCCCCTTTCATATAACGTATATATATACATATATAAACTTGAATGTACGACAAGCCGCTTAAAAAATCCATTCCAAAATCACTGAAGATCAAGAAGCCATTGAATAACAGCAGCGAGTATACGTATATTTTACTGACACAATCCGTGACTTTATGTTGTGCTTCTCTTGCCTTGCCGTAGCTTTGTTCGATAAAATATTGGAATCTTTGCATTTGATTTCTTTGCAATGCGAGCTTAGCATCGCTCAAATGAGATAAACTTACATTCAGGTCACTCATTTGCAATATTTGAATCGATTGCAACTTTTGTTCCACAATTTTTAACACCTTATTGCAAAATTCAATTTGCACTAATGGAATATCTTGTGTGTGATCCAGTTTTATTTCCTTTGACTTTTCTTTGCTGTCATTTGAACTTGATGAAATCCCTTGTTTTTTACCCTTTGACGCTTTTTCGTCTTCGCACAATATTTCCGAACAGTCCGTTATTATCAATGGACTATCGACAGAGCTCTCTTTCTTGCTGACACTCGAGTCATCATTGGCAATTATCGGATATGTATGAATATATGCCATATTATGCGATCGTTGTAGGTGATGATCAATCGCGCTTCTTGCGGCATCACTCACTAAACGCTCCGCACTTAATTCTATTCGCGTTTTTAGGCGGTCAATCAGTGAATCAAAGAGTGCGCTGACAAGAGAATTCGCTGCATATAATTGTGTTGCTCCGATTATAAGGCTAGACATTGGCAAATATGATTATCTTAATGTTTCAAAAAGTTTTCCTAAAAACTTTCCGTTAAAAAGGTTCATTTTTCGAAGATGTACCTCTTTTGTAGAAATTTGTTTGGCAAATAAAAAAACGACTGTGTTTGTTGTCAATTTAGTACTGAAATCGAAAATGAAAAGTTATGGATAATTCACCGACGTTATGGTCCAAAGAGTGTTATAAAGAGAGAATTTTTTATTCGTGTTCACCAATTAAAAAAACTTTATTGTGTGAGAGTTTTTCCTTCACTTGCTGAAATTTACACATTCTTTGTTGTTATCAACGCCTGCGCTGAGTACTCGGTCAATAACATCGGCCAGTCCTTCCCCAAGTCGTCGATTGGATTTAGAATCGATATGAACGGAATCTGTACCTGTATTGACAGACCATTCTTTATTCGGATTAACAAAGGTGACTGTGTCTTTGTACTCCTCCGCAATTTCTGCATAAGCAATATGCAATTGTTGACTCAAGGCAATAGAATTTTCAGTGAAATCCCACTCTTTGTTGACTGCATTGATTTCCCGGACTGGTGGAGGACTCAATAAAACAACCTACAAAAAAAGTTATTGTAATCGATTTTTATGGTTTGAAGGAGAAAAAAAACTCATTTGTAATGTTAGAACTATCACCCAATATAATCTTATAAAATCCATTCTCACAATCCTACCTTTGGTTTGGCGGGCTTTGCACCACATCTCCACACTTCAGATTTTAGGATGATCTCGATTAATTTGCGCATATCCGCTTTCAATGTTTCCAACGTATACTTGAATATACTCTTGCAATCGTTGAGTCCCAGCAAAACCACAACGCAGTCCAATGGTTTGTGTGAGTGCAAAAGTATGTGAATGCAGTCCATGGTGCTATGGCTATAAGGATGCTTCAAAAGTTCCCTATTGGGCTGCGCAACTGTGCGCCCGTTTAGTCCTTCGATTACTAATTCAATATTTTCGTCCAGTTTTTTTCTCAGCACTGAAGTGTATCTCTCTCCATATGGCAATCGTTTCTCTGCTACATCAACCTCCGGAGAGTAACCCCAAGTGATGCTATCACCGATAATCAATACACGTTGCTGTCAATAAAGAACAGACAACTTTTTTTGATCGAATTAAAAAAATTTATCGTATTTCATTTTTTAAGTATGTATTACTTTATCGTTTGCTGAACACGAACGAGAAAACTGTCGATTTTGCCAGTTGCCTGTACTTAAATGTCCCAGCAAAAAGCTTCCAATGGCCACAACACCCAACAAGCCCAGATTTTTCCAATTAACATTATGCTCTTGCTTTTGAGACATGACCACAGACAAAAATTTCGAAATTAAAAAGCCAAAGAGGCCAAACGCTACCGTTGGCTTCTACGTCTTTTTCCGATCATTTGAAATACAGTCTTTTTCTTACAAATGAATACTGTTTCGAAAGTAAGACTTGAGCCAACAGGTTAAAAATTTTTTGGACAGAATCAAAAAGAAAAGTTTGTTAAAAGTACGGATATTGCCAACACGAGAAGAAAAAATCATGAGCTTTGAAATTTCTTTGTTTGTTTTTATCATTTTGTTGGGTTTGTTGGTGTGTCTTTTTTGCATGGTTTCATTTTGTTTCTGCTTCACGTTTTTGAGCAAACAACTATGCGTTCAATATTTTAATATAACTCCTTCTCCGATCCATGGTCCGACAGAGGAACAAGCTGATATTGACAGTTGACCATATATATACCTAAACCAAACTCGGCCAAAAGAGGCTGTAGGACAGGGATAGCGAAATAGAACAAAACAAAAAACAAAAATGATGAATAGAGACAGAAGAAGAAAACAGAAATAAGTCGAACAAATCAAATGGACGTGAGAACAACAACACATTAGTAATCGAAGTGCAACATCAAGCACACGTTGTATCATATCCAAAGATGATGGGAGCCAAGAAAAAGCAGAAAAAGCAAAAAAAGCAAAAGCAAAAGAAGAGAGTAAGACAAATGACAAAATATGAAAATAAATTAGAAAGGAGAGAAGATGATCAAAATCCAAGTGACGACATTAAGAAACACACCCGTACACTGTCGAGTGGGACAAATGAATACAATGACGACAATGAAAGTGTGAACACAGACCACGACAATTATCCCAAAAGGTATTGTGTCCCACAATATGGTGATGATACTTCCTCCTCTTCTCCAACAGTTGGGCCTGAGAGAGAAGTACCAGACAAAAACAAGTTCATACAAATTGCGCCTGCCACTTGGGACTACGCTTTACAGTCGTACGCTTATTGTCCTCCTTCTGCATCTTCGAATCTCATTCAACCAAATATAATCGCTCGCTCACAAGACTCCTTACCCACGTATGTATATTACCTGATCTTACATAGAAAAAAAACAACGTATAAAACAATAGCGATAAAAAAAACAGCAAAATTCAAAAGAAAAGACAAACGCCAAAACGAATAGTTTATCCAAATGACAGATACACTTTTTACACAAATGACAATCCAAAGTTAGGAAGTAAATACAATTTTTTTTTCTGTCGCCCTGTTCCCTGGAAAAAGCTTTCTTCTATGCTTACGTTGAAAAATGTAAATATGTTTTTGGATTAGTATTTGCAATGATCAACACATCAATGAAATATCACCTTGTGCATCAACCTATTTTCAAGAACACAACAAACCCAACACTGATAATACCTCCGCGATTGGCAATATCAATGTTATGTTTCCAGTAATTAATCCCGAAAGCCCTTCATCTTCTGACACTCTGTTATAATCTTCATTGTGATGCCATTGCGTTTTAGCTGACAGTATTGGACATTGGTTCGATTCTTTTGATACAGCAAACTTGTGCAACAATTGTATTGACCTTTTCGACACCCTGTTTGTTTTTGTAATTTTTTTTCTTTTTTTTTTTTCATAACCTCTAAATTAGAAAATGCCCTTTTTTTTTCTCTGTGTATTTTGCGACTTTTTTTTCCATTCTGGCCTTTTTGTGTGTTGTCAGTATGTATTTTTTTAATTTTTCCGTATTTGATTCTTTTTAGATCTAATCAATAAACCTAGTTTTCGGGCCTAAGATCTACACAACTCGAGCAAGTCTCCTAACATACATATATGCAAAAAAAAGAAAATTGAAAGCTGATTACTTGATATAAAAAGCTTTCATCAACCTTTTTAAAAAAAGTTGGAATGATCCAAAAGAACTGATGTAGCGATCAATTATTTATATTTAATCTTGTTTTGGACAAAATTAGTAATTAAAATGAAGTTTTCTTATTTGTCGTAACACTCAAAGGTAGATAGTTCCAAAGTTGTGGTATTTTCGATTTATAAGACAAACTGATAGTTTATTTGCTCATCTTAATTATTGGATTCACTAAAATGATGTGGAAAGAATAATGCCATAAACCCTCCCCAAAGGCTGAGCAGAATGATGAAAAGAAAAAAAATTAAACGGTTACAAAAGAAAAGCCACAACAAAGACGGAAAAAAGCTTGGGATAAGTATAAATTGGCAATGAAATTATTGAGCTCCGGAATATTGAACTGGATCATCAGCACTAGGATCTTCAGCATCAAACGCAGCATCCGCGTCTTGGTGAGTGAAGGCAGTAGTAGTGAACAGGTCTGAAATGTTGTGGGTGACGTGATCACCGTGTATGTCAGAAGCTTCCACCATGGGTTCATATTTGCTTTCTCCAGTGATTGCTCCAGCAGCCCGCATCTCACGATCTCGACGACGTCTGTTTCGACGTGTAAGGAAAAAGATGCATCCCAATATTAAGAAAAATATGACGATAAGAACAACTGCTAGTGTGACAGCCACGGTCTATTGTCATATAGCAATACGCTTATGATTAAAGAAGCAAATGACATATATATGTATATGTGTGTGATGTATTATTCTTAACTTTGGACATATTGCTTAAAAATCCGCTGTCCTTGTTCGTATCGGAATGGATCAATTGACATTCGTCTGCACATAACTGTGGCATAAGGTCATCCAAACTGTTGGTCTTGACATCGTCGCAATTGACGGTGTTCGAATCTCCACATTCCCATTCGAGAAACCACAACTGTTGGGTGGTCGTGTCGTCATAAGACATACATTTTTGATTGAACGTGGAGCCGACGAGGTAGTTGGAGTGTGTGGACAGAGAGTCGGCTTGGCAAAAGCCGTCGTTGGTGTAATTCAATATAATCAAATCGTTTGTTTGTTGACAGCAAGCCGTACGGACTGAGTTGGAATTAAACCATGAAGCTACTTCCGTTGGAATAAAGTCCAAATACATTAAATCATTGCCGATATTCGTCCCCAATGTCAGACACTGTCCCATTGGGGTTGATATGTTCAAGTAATAGGATGACTCTGTGCCCCATGAACAGTTTTGTGCTAGTGTATTCGACACATAGCAGTCCGTGCCTCCGCACTTTATTTCACTTACGTTCAGCTGCACATAGCTCAAAATTGAAGAAGGGTCCAACGTAAATGCTCTGTTCGGTGTCGCTTTATCATCCAATAATCGAGGGGTTTTTTGACAATTCAAAAAAAAAAAAAGCTTTAAAAGAAAAAGAAATAAACTTATATAGTCAAATATCAGCTTTTCGCAATATAAATCGGAATATATCTGAATATGAACTTGGCTTGTGTTTCCTGGAACACATCGAAACATTGAAGATCCTTCAATTGTTGTCGTTTCAAGGAAGTTTATCGTTGTTCTTAACGCTTGGCACCGTTCTGTTGCCAGCGAAAACGTCCCCAAATCACTCCCAAAAACACCAAACTCCAGTCTCGCGTCAAATCGAACATAATTACAACTTGACCCTAAAACTGATAGCATCCATATCGAACTCACTTGAAAAAACAAATATAATGCTGATAATTTGCCCATCTTATGCATTATATAAACATTCACAGCTCTTTCTTTGGAGTGTCTCCTTTCACCCCAGCAGAGATTTTTGTGTTTTCAATACTTAATTTGTGAGTTGAAAACTGCCAAAAAAAAGATAATACTCTGTATTGCTCACAAACGCGTGACCACAGAGTCGTAATAACATTGCCAGCCTTGACAAAAAGCGGAACTTTTGTCACAAACCCGCCTTTTTTTGACAACCTGCGAAGTTTTTGTATTCAGTACATTCGCGAGATGAAAAGCACAGAGAGAGGGAAAAAGAGATCATTTAAAGAAGTAGAAAATAGTGAAGAGTTTGAAAATAAAGTCTTTGGAAACGTTTCAGTACAGTCAAAGAAAAAAAAACTAAATTCTGGGCCCAGTGAAGTCAGCAAAGAAAGCAACTCTGTGTGGGTTGACCCAGATGATTCCCAATTAACAGTAAATTTAGGAAAAAAATTGAAACATTTGCGGGCAACTTTTACTGAGAAAGCAGTCACTGGAGACGAGTTGGTAGATCGACAAAGAAAAAATTATAACACAATCAACAAGGATAATGACTGGGCAACAATCGAACAAGACAAAAAAAAATCCGAAAGTGAAGAAGAGGAAGAACAGGAAAAACGTGCTGATCAAAAACAGGTCGATACGCCGTCAGACGGCACGGATATGTTTACGACGTCTGCCAGGTTCGTTGTCTTTGAGAAAAACGCTATTCCACCCAACAACATTGCCTCAACAGATTTAGGTGAAATCAATGGAAAATCACCTCACCAAGTCAAAACCTCTCCCAAAAAAACATTTTTTTTTTTTTTGCACTCGCAATTTCGCGAGAAAAGTTATTGGGAAGTATACGTGCCACCTGGTTAAAGGGTTTACTTTGTGCGGCAATTATGTTCCTTTATTTTTTTGTGCACTCTCTTTTCACAGGACGTTCTGTCCTTGAAAGGAACCTGTGTACAGTGAAGAATAAAACGAGCTTTTTGCTTTGCTGGGTCATCGTAAACCCGTCGGACAGGTGGTAGATATTTTTTATTTTTACCAAATTTTTTGGTTTGAATTCTTCTAGTTTGCTTCATTTTTGCGTGTTTTGATTGTTTGTGAATAAAGTCAGTTATCACAGTATTGGAATTCCATCCTAATGGTCAATTGCTAATGACAGGCGGATTGGATAAAACCTTGCAGTTGTTTCAAATGACAGGTAGTAAAAATGTATTGCTGAAACGAGTTTTTTTGCAGGACTTGCCCATCAGATGTGCTCAATTTACAGCAGATGGAAAGGAAATTATAATCTCTGGCCGCCGACCCTATTTTTACGTGTTTGGGTTAAAAGATTTTCAATGCAAAAAAATTGACCAACTTATTGGCAGAGATGAAAGTTCGCTGGAAAAATTTTGGATTTCTCCAAACAATCAACATATCGTTTTTCTTGGTATGTGATTCATCTGGTTCTTCTTTTTGTTATTAAAAAAAATTTATTTGTGGAAAAAGGAAACCGTGGTCACTTGATTGTTGTATCGCGAAAAACGAAATGTCCTATCAAAACACTGCATTTAAGTGACGGTATAAGTGATTGCAAATTCAACAAGAATGGTTCGCGGATGCATTGCCTTACTATCTATAACAAAATATATACATTCGATATGACGTCGTTCGCCTGTATTGATATGATTGTCTGTGATGGCATGGTGAATGGAACATGCTTAGACGTGGCGTCACCACAGAATTTATTTGCATTGGGATGCAACTCCGGTGTGGTGAGTGTATTTCAAAAAGATATTGTGGCCAAAGGAAAAGATGGGACACAAGTAATGACAAACGCGTCTCAAACGCAGACAGTCAGTGGCATGACCAAAGCTTTGTATTCAGTAAACAACTTGACAACAACAATAAACGGCGTCAAATTTAACCATGATGGGCAGTTGTTGGCAATATGGTCAGTGAACAAGCGGCTTGCGGTAAGGTTAGTGCATGTATCAACGGGTAAAGTTTTTCAAAAATGGCCAACCAATGAAAGATTTCGTCGCGTCTGTAAATGTACATTTTCTCCTAACTCTGGATTCTTGGCAATTGGTACTGATTCTGGATATGTGCATTTGGTTAGGCTGCATTTCTATGGAGAACTGTGAGTCCTGAAGGGATATCACCAACATTTTGATAAAAGATTGTTCAGAAACATGTGTTTATTTGCGTTGAACAAATATGTTCAACCATGTGGCTTATTAAACTGCGCTTGCAGAATTTTTTAAATTTAATTCAAAGTTTTAGTTCTTTCGAAATAACTTTAAAAGCGTGTTACGAATCATACTAAAAATTTTAATTTGAGTCGTAAGGTTTCGAAAATGTTACTTGAATTTCTTGCTATTTGACAAAGAGTATTTGGTTTGTAAAAATTCAATTCAAACGAACAAAAAGAAATGTTAAAACTGTAAGGTTTACAGGTGTGAGCGCCAAGTGTTTTTTTTATATATATAAAAATCATTATTTATAGTGACTATTAATATTGTTGAAAGCAATGTTAACTTCAGATGCACGGCAAAACTTACCTGAGGAAAAGGATATGACACAAAATTTAAAACTAAAAAGTATCATGGCACCAGCAACAAGCCAAAAGCAAGGCTCATTTATCTTTTTGCACGTGAAAGACTGGGGACAATCTCAGCGTTGTTTGTGGCACTACGAGAGGCTTTTGACAGAAATAAGCATTAGGGATGCGAGTTTATTAAATCAAATCGAAGAAAACATAGTACCTTTTGCATTTGGTCCAAAGGAATTAGTCGAGAACTCTTCAGAAGTTTCAGAAAATAAAGAAACCGAGAGAATTCCGCAACAATCCTCAGTATTTTTAAATACTGACACAAAATTGCGTTTTGTGTATGACAAATACCGAATTGTGATTGTGTTGGATATATCATCATCAATCGCCGTGATCAATCCCAATCAGTATTGTGTGATGCTCCATCAATACATTCCAATATTGACCGATTTTTTGGAATGTCTGGTGACTCCGATCCAATTTAATTGTTTTTCAACCCCAATCCATCCGACGTATTATGTATGCGTAATTGCAGTGGGATTGCCTCACAGTGACATGATGATGTTAGTGAATACAGAAATGAACAGTAATAATTTGAATGACAAGTTGAAAATATTGCAAGAAAAGTTGTCACATTTGGAAACAATGGTTGTGAGTGCATTTATGCAATGCCACGCCAAAAATGATCGTTGTGGCATTGGATGGGATGACTTAATTCGTCGTGCCTTGTTTTGTTTGGACCGTTTGCCGTCGAATGCCTGTCCGCAGATTGTTGTCATTAGTGATGGTGAGTTCCGTATTTGGATTGTTTGTTTCCTTTGCTTTCTGTTTGCACTAAACCACTTTGGCATCGTTTTAAAAAGGACTCCATTCACAACAACGACAAACAGGTGTAATGACGATAAATAACACTCGAAATGGAGGCACAAATTTGCTCTCTTCGCGGGGAGTGTTGGCACAGTGTCTGAAACACGATGTCAATATCAGCGTAATCCAAACAACAGATCGACTGTTTACTCAATCAATCGCATTTGGCTATGTTCCGGACAGTCACTTGCTAGACTTTGTTTGTCGCTTCACCAATGGTATTTTGATCGATTATAAAACGCTGAAACAGCAAAAATACTATTGTATGCAAAAGCAATTAAAGCAGCAACAACATCCAACACCACAATCATCATCGCAGCTGCAGTCACAACCATTGTCACAGCAACAGCAACAACATGTACAAGTGCAAATGCAAGGACACGCCAACGTAACCAATGATAGTGCGAGCGGACTGACCAATAAAACGAATGACGATTACAATGACAATGCAAGTGTCAGCAATGACATAAGTAAACAAGATAATGTGCCAATGTCGACGAGCAAAAGTAATCCTCGGAGTGGCAGCCATTTGCCGGATAAGTGGTTTATCAATCGAACTGATCAATCTTTTGTTACAGAAAATTTGGTACAATTGTGTGTGTTGGTGCGCAGTTCTTCATTGTCCAATCAAATTTTTGAATCGCCTGTGACCTATCTGCTGGCGACACCAAAGCGAGAACAGGTATTCATTTATTTATTTATTTAAGTATTAACACTTATAAATATACATATACATACACATCACAAAACAGTGGTTTGTAAAAAGTTACAAAGTATTTGCACCCACATCACATATAATTCGCGCTCGAACCAATGACGGATTTAAAAATAGCCAAATTGAACGTGAAATAAATGGGGACGGCCCAAATGATATTGTGAATATCTTTCACATGTTCCACGAATGGAAACACGGAGTGTGTGTTGAATATGAAATCAAAAGTAATCCTCAAACTCCCAATTATTGCTTGTGCAATGTATTTGTTATCAGTGACAGTGAGTTTTTACGCAAGCTATTCAAATACTTTGGATTAAAAAAACATTGCCACAGTCATTAGCGCAAACTCATGAGTCGCAGACATCAACAGAGACAGAAAGTAATGACAAGACTGCCTCCAATGTCCATCATTTTTTGCCATTTGAACAACTGGAAAAATTTGTGAATGAAATCCGTCAATCGGACAAAATTTTAGGACTTTTGTGTTCATTATCTCTGGTTTATGATGAAAGACAACATCAAAAGGCAATGAAAACAACATTAAACGGAAAGCATGGTAATGGGTATAGAGAAGGAGGAAAGCAATTGGGCTTTGAAATTGCACATGAACAACAATTACCGGAAATATTATGGCAGCATATTTTGAATGAACTGCACGTCAGTTCCACCAAGCATTGGATCGATCTTTGTTATGTGGATGTGGTTTGCACAATCGACCCAAGTCAGTCTTGGGATAACCTATTGTTAAAATCGGTGATGAGAACCAATTGGGGAACCATCAATGATCTTGCGAGTATCAAAAACAATAATACTAATGATAACAATAACAATAGCAGCAACAAAAATGTTTTGCCAACCAATGCTGATGATTTACTTGCAAATATGGACGGAAACGATACAACCCGCCAACCCATTCACAATGTCACGGAGACGCTATTTTCAAATTTGCAACATCAACATATGTTAGTGGACAAGAGCACATTGAAGTTGTTGAACAAGCAGTGGAAACGATTTGGACAAGGTCTCAAAAAATGGGCATCTTTAGTGTACTTTTTTAATGACAATAAACCAATTGACCTTGCCAATGGTCAACACAAAAAAGAAAAAGAACGAGCCAAGTACATATATGTACATAAATATGTATATATTGCTGTTGTTCAGAAATAAATGCATTTGTTGAAAACAAAAAAAACAAATAAATGAACAACTCTCTTTCTCTATTGAAACATAGAGGAATTCGCACTCCAGCATTGTTTTTGAAATTTATTCAAAAAGGATTCATTGTAATAAAATGGGAACAACCAACTCTTTGGATGGCGTGTCTTACAATTGGCACGTTTGGTGAAAATATAACAAGTGCCCAAAAAATATCATTGGAAATAAAACAATCGATCCAAGATTGGATGAATAAAACCACAGATTTGTATCGATTGACAGTGCTAAACAAAACAGTGCGACATTTATTACTCCGTGGTGGAACACAGTTTCCAATGGTGGCCGGAACTGTGATACGTTCTTATTTACATTGTCGACATTGGATTCCCGTTTTTGTGATAATGATAGCGAAAATCGATTACTTATGAAATATGTGTCTGAAATGTTTATCGATTTGATGCTGAGACAAGGCTTGCATACACTTATTCGAGCACCAGATTATTGTCTCTTGGGTTATTGGGCATATTTCCAAGATATTGGAGACCGATCTTTGCAAAGGCCTTTGGATGGAGCCTCCTCTTCTGCGACTGGATTGAATGAATGCTTAATCCAAATTAAGGTAAGTCCCTGTGTGGAAGGGTTGATGGTGGAATTGGGTGTGGAGCCCGTGTGTGGACGATTGGTGACCTTGCCACTATCCAGCCCAGATAAACAGACCATGGAGAAGCACATGAACAATCCCACTCCATATCAAATCTTTGGTCAATTCTCGACATGGATTGGAACAAGCCTGGAACACATTCTTTCTTTGGTCAGTGCATTTTTTTTGAGTTTAGGATGTGCGAAAAATAGCCGTCCCAATGAAAGAAATCATCTTCAATCCGCAAGGATAAATGGACAGTTGATAACATTGCCAATGCAATTGCAAAATAATATCGATCAGTTACAGTCGCAACCGCAGCCACAGTCGCAACACCAACAGCAGAATCAGCAATTTCATTCACTCCAACTTGAATCTCAAAAGAACCTGTTGCCTTCCGAATCACGTAGCTCATCATCTGAAGGGGAAGAGGAAAATGAGGAGTCCGTTTCTAAACCCAAACATAGTGCGTTCCTCCCCTCTTCCGTCAGTTCGAAATCACCTGCACAGCCGACGGCTGGAATGGCAGCCACCGCAAAAGAAGACTTGCGACGGACTCAGTCGCACTTCTTTCCTGCACCAATCAATAGCAACAACAATCCAAAGAAAAAAGGAAGAGCCGCACTTGCAAGTGGCTTGTCACAACGACGTAAGCAAAAAAATAAAAATTTTAAGCCGTCCTTGGGAGTTCAAAAAAAAAAGTCCAGAAAGGATTTGCAAAATATTCATTTGCCACACCCGATTGCCGAAAAGCACGACGTCGGAGATCCCTCTGTTTTTCATATGTTTGACAAGAATATCGTGTCCAGCGTCAGCAGCGACGCTACAGAGTGGTTTCAGCATAGAATGAGATGCGTGTCCATCACCGAAAAAGAGCTGTTTGTTTGTGCTCAAGAAGGTATTCTTTTTTTTTTTAAAAAAAAACTTTGAAAAAAAAAATGTGAATAATAATCTATGTTCTTCTTTGCAGGTGTAAGAACAAACACTTTGGAAGTACTGCCATCTTTGCTGCGTTTGTTTCGACATCCTACTATTCGACATAGAATAATACAAATTGACATGCCTTATCACAATGAATTACTTGCATCGAATGACTATGTGCGTTCCAAACTACATAATATACATATATATAATATTTGTTGATTTTCAATATGTCCAAATTATGTTTTGTTTTTGTGTTTGCCCCCAAAATGATTGCAATTGAAGCTATTGTCGAAAATAAAAACGTCTCGTCATGTGTTGGACGAGTGTACGCAGCATGGAATTCAGAAAATTTCACAAATCGAATTAGTACGCAAGCGGATATTTGCAAATTGCGAGGGCAATACCTATTTGACATTTGTGATTTTTCCCGCAAAAAGTGGGTCTACTCCTGACGAATTGGACCTGTTCTTATCCAATCAAGAGCCAAGCGCACCATCTCCATTCATGAAAGCAAAGTGCATTCACGTGTTGGAAGCCAGTGCCAAAATGGCAGAGATTTCCCCGTTTCAAAAAGACGAGTATGGTACAATCGAACAGATTCTGAGACACGGCCCTGTAAGGCAGGCACCGAATGTGATGTCAGGTCATCCACGCAATGATCCAAAAGTGGAAGAATCTCCTTCTCATGAACACAAAAATAATCAAGATGGAACCGATCATCACCACCATCATCATGTCAGTTTATTGACGAAAACAATTGACCAAATCGAGCGAATGCATCATCATGTACACAAAGTGGCAATCGTGTATCACGACATAATTGTCGGAATTCCAGTGCCGGAATCACACATTCGCGATGCTTTATATGTATGCTCACAATACGTGGAAAAATTGGATATTCAATCCATGTTTGAAACTGCGTGCAAATTTGTGGAATTTGAACGAGAGTTGGTTGGTGGAAAAAAAGCAAAGAAAGAGCCATTCGAAGAAATATGTGAACGTTTGAATATTGAAGTGGTGAAAAATGTTAGCGAGGACATGTTCGGATATGTAACAGAATTGGATACCTATTATTACATTCCAAGCGTATATCGAATGAATGAAAATGACAAGGCCCCCAAATTGGTGCGAACATTAACTCATCACAGCAGCTTGCAACGATCCTCGGAGTTTCCTTTGCAGGATATGGACGTGACCAAGGAATGTAAGGAAGCGGATGCCTTGCCTGACAATGCGTCTTCTTCAGATAATTCGGATGTAGTCAATGAAGAGTTGGGAGTGGATGAGTCAAGTCATCGACATCATAAACATCGTTTTGATAAATTGATTAGCCAAAGGAGTACCTCTGCAGATGATCCACGTCCGGTAGACGAAATTGGACCTGCCAAAGACCTATCTCTTGGAGGTGGATATGTGGACAGCAGTGCCAAGAAAGATGATGACATCATGGACCTGAAAAATAAAAACGTGCGCTTCCAATTGCCGTCTTTGATGCCCTTGTCCAAAAAATGTAAGACAAAGAAAACCAAGTTACCGCAATTGCTTATCCAAGCAAGTATGAGCACTAGGCTCTTGAAAGGGAGCGTCGATACCAATTTGTTGGAGGAATCACATCACGACAACAACGGCAAATATCGCATTCAAGACAAGCCCAGAATTAATGAGTCCAATAAAACCCCGTTTGATCGTCTTACACAATTGATTATTGAAGAGGTGGAGCAAGTACTACAGCCTCCAGCAAGAAAAGTTTACACATGTTTCTTTTTGTGTGTTGTTTGTTTCAATGGCTCACCATTATGTGCATGTGTTCATCATATATGTATATATGGGACTCTTTTGTGTTCAAAGAGACTCCATCGATACGAAAGCACTTTATCCATGCGGACACTAGTTGGTGTTATGCCAGTGTTTATGCGTTATCAACTGAAGGTGAAAAATCAGCGAACTGGTCAGGTCTTTCATGTCACATTAAAGCATGCCATGGAATGTGATG
Organism: Reticulomyxa filosa; assembly: GCA_000512085.1. Lineage (NCBI taxonomy): Eukaryota > Foraminifera > Reticulomyxidae > Reticulomyxa > Reticulomyxa filosa. Next base: position 15,983 of record ASPP01006417.1, read on the forward strand.
ACATTCCGAATTTGATACCATTGGAGTTTCAAGTCATCATTTTGACAGTATCGCCTTCGTTAGATTCACCGACCCTGCCATCACCAATTCAACCCAAATTAGTTTTGTTTCTTTTCAAACAAGAGAATTGGAATTGGGGTTATATTTCCATTGTTCTCAGATTTGCTTTTTTCGTAATTCATTTCCCATTATTTAAAAAAAGCAAAAAATAAAATAAAATGGAATTGTGTTCATAACAGGACGATGACATGCCAGATAACGATCCTTTACACTTTTGTTCACATGTACAACCTGTCAGCGAATTGCCGATGAAAGTAGCCGAACTCTATAATAACCATTCTTCTTCGGTGAAAGCGCAAATAGCACAAAGTTTATTTGCACATACTTATATATGTACATATATTCTTTTTCTGTGTAGTTTTATTGGAAATCAAAAACCAAAAATGAATTGTATGTGTTGGTACACCCTTTGGGACAACAGTAACATTGGAGTGGCTACGTAACGTGCCACCCATGGATAGTTCTCGCATAAAGCAAGCGTTATACAATATATCGCATTTAACACACGAGCAGGTGCATCATATGTCCTATCGATTTGTGTTTGTTTCGCCCAATTGCAGCGCATTGTGTCCTCAATTCATACGCGAATGCACTGATATGGAATGGATGCCAATTGTGATCGAACTGGAAGATTGCAAATTTACAGTGTATTTGCACATCAAAAGCATTGATAAAAAAAACACGAACAAAACAGACAAAGTGAATATGAAATTCCCTATTGGCTGTTGTTGATGATTGAATCTGATCAAAGTGTATCCGCAATACTTCACATCAACACGGACTCCAGCGTGAAGCATCGACCGATTGTAAGTGAAATCGAAAGTCAGTTCCGCAAAGCATTTCAGAAAATTCAGTATAATATCAACCAGCAAACATTGTTAGAAGAGTTGAACGCCACAAGGTAAGTACACATCAACATTGTCCAAAATTGTAATTATCTGCATATTCCATTTCTTTTTTGATAATACATCAGAACAGTAAGCCCGTGGTTAATTGCACCAACAAACATTGGCAATGTTCCGAATTCGGAGCCTTTCAAGCACGGAGAGTTTGCATGTCCACTGCAATATGTATTGCCGCTACGCATTCATCCGAGAGTGCCTGCCAATAGTGCGTACGAAATGTTGATGGGCATCTTGGGTAACTTTATGACAGTAAATCGAAGGGACATATTTTTTGTGAAGGATAACTCCACCGGCAAAGAAAATGGAAGCATTTTTTATTTTTCGATTAAGCAAGACGAAGGATCAGAAAACATTGACAATATTCACGTGAAAAAAAATATGTCCGAAATCAAAGAATCCAAAGCAAAACCAGAAGACGTTGCTGCAGAAGAAACAGATAACAAATTGAGTATCCTATTTTATGGTCGACACAATGTCGGAGTACAAATCCTTCACGATTTTGCAGTAATGATCCACAGTCGATTGGACAATTTGACCGAAAAGTGTCTCATTCAAGTGTTGCAAAAAAATACGTCATTAAAATTGACCAGTTCGGACGTCGCCTTTTTATGTCCTTCGCAACGGAGTCCCAAAAAATCGATTTTGTATAAACTCCCCGACTTTATTCAAGATTTATATTTGTTCCTTATTTTTTTAAAACAGACTGTCCACAAGCATCTTGGCCTGCAAGGTATTTTTATTTGACACTTCAAAAGATAATTACACTTTTTCACATTTACAAATACACTTACTCTGTTTTGCAAATAGCTCGATTAGGCTCGGCCACTTCCACTGTCGCTGCCGCTTCCACTTCCACGACTACTGCAAGCAATCCACTTTCAACTGACGCAGGAGATGCATCGACCGCCCATCAATCCATTCCAATTCGATCAGAAGATATTTCGTTTGTGTTCTTTCCACCTTTGCTGAAACGAAGAGATTTGCCCCATCAAAGATTCAATCGCTCTAGCGTCATGGATAATACCCTTCTCGCGGAAATGGAAGAAACGAGCAGATATTACTCGCTTGACTTTGGCGCAGGTATTGCCATGGTGTGCTGCGCTGTGGTGGATTATTCTCAAACTTGGTTTGAACAAAATATTTTCTATTTTTAACTTATATGTATATATATTTTATTGTTAAAATGACTCATTGCATTGTTGATCAGTACACTCATCGACTCTTGCAAATCGATAATCAATCCCGATGCAGTGCAGGACTTGACAACCATTGCAAATGAGATCGGTAGTGATGTGCACATGTACGATGAACACACCAACAAAATCACAATGTCGTATATCCAACCGCATTCATTAAAGCCCATCACAGGTGGTTTATTGCGAGCATGGAAAAGTTCAATGTTTGGGGATCCCCTGACATCCGTGTCTTACGGCTTTTCCAAGATGCCTTTGCACGAACAAAAGAAGCAAAATACGGATATATCGGATGACGACAGCGTGGTCTCGAGTCCAAGCGAATGGAAGCACCAAAGTCATTTTCCAATTTACACAGCGAGCAACGATAGCAATAAGACGTCGTGTTTGTATTTGGCAGTGGAGATATGGTCTCCTTCCAGTGCAGGCGTAAACATCTCGAAAATGATATCCAAATTGACAGACTGCATTAATATAACGTTTCGCGAATACGCCATCGAATGTCTGTCCATTGAATTTTCCAAGCATTATCTATTGAGCAAATCTGTCACGGTAAGGCCGAACAAAAAGAGCGTTGGTAGCACAAGTGCAAATGCGAATACTGGTGCGAGTGCCAGCGAAAGTGAGAGTCAGAGTCGCAGTCACAGCACAAGTGAAAAGCGTTTGTCCAAGGACATCGAGGTGCCATTGTCGGCGTCGAAAGCATGGGGAAACAGTTTGAAGAGGAGATATGTGAAGCCATTGCTCCGTTTGTTCAAAGGCATTTTACGAGTGTACGCAATGCGAAAAGAGCAAGAAACAAAGGATTTGAAAAAAACAACGAGCGTTGCGACTGATCTCATTCCCAGTGGCGTTTCCAAAAAAAATGTGCGAAACACAAAGGATATACTCCATTCCCATGAATTTGTCGAAGACCTCAATGTGCTAAACAGTGGAGCCATGAGCAAAGAACCATTTGACTCAAGCTTTATCACCAATGCCACCGAACTCGTACACGTGCAATCCGTGAAAAAGTATAGCTATGCCATGTCCTCGGTCTTTTGGGATTTGGAAAAAGTGGCTCGCTGCTTATCCGACGTATTGGCAGAGCTGCAACCCGACTTGCCTCTTCACATCATCCGTCAAGAGACAAATAATAACGACGACTATATTTATGTTACCTTGGAAGAGCTGCTGCAAAGCTCCAATTCCATTCGTCTGCATGAAACGCAACATCGTTATATTGTGGTGGCAGGTATCAAGGCCAGTACATCTTCCGTTGCCACCAACGATCCAAGTGCCTCATTGTATGCTCTGTCGTCACACTTTTTTTTTTTTTTTTTTGTTGATACATGTATATGCACATGCATGTATGTACATATATATATTTTTTGCGCATTCCGCAATTAGAGTACCAACGACCCAAAAACAACCCGCAATTCGGATAACCTCCTCCAAGTCAATGCCAATTCATGACAGTGAACTTGGAAAATTATATCAAAAGTCCCGTTTGGGTGCCAAGGGCTCGCTTGCACGGTTCGTGCTATTTGCAGCACACGTGGAACCCACAAAACTATCCGTGTACGTATACAACTGGCACCCAAACAAGTTTATGGAATTAGAAAGGTATTTGGACGATCTCGTCACCGTGTTGCGTGGACGTGCTCAAGTGTTTGATGAAATCATGTTACAAAAAATGGGTCTCTTCCCTCAAGTCGAATCATTGCAGTTGCAAAAAAAACTGTGTGGAATACCTTCTGCGCTTGTCCCTGATGAATTTGCCAGATGTACGTGGCTCTTTTTCTATTCCCTTTTCTTTTTCAAACATTGTAATATATGCACATATTATATTTTTTTTTAACGCAAAAGTTTGGCCCGATCAAGTGATCCAAGGACTGCAACACAATGCTTTGGAAGGGGTTCTTGGACCATCCGCCTTTGTGATGACTCAAGCAGAATCATCTCCTTCAATGTCAATTTTAAACAATGGAAAGCTGACCAGTGGTAACAAAACAGAGGGGATGTCACGACGAAGCAGCACTTCCGTTGCAACGACACTATCACAGTTGCAAGACATATACGTCCTGAACAGAAATCCGTTGGATGTCCATTTCCACAACTCTTTGTCTCGCATGCAAAATATGGACGATCGAATGAGCGTGTTGCAGCAACTCAATGCAATTATGATATTGATGCAAAAATGTCAGCACTTGCTAAGCAATGAAACGCGTGAATGGGAGATTTGCATAGAATTTATTGCTCAATACGCTTGGAAATGGCATCAATTGTCCTTTGAATTGCCATTGGTCATGACGGATAATTGTGCCAACATTGTCGGTCCAACGTTGTTGTTATTTCTGGCGAAAGTTTCGTCATTTTGTATTCATTTCGTGTATTTGTTTATTTATTTTGTTGTTTTGCTTTTTAAAATTTGGATTAAACAGCTGCTGCAAAAGAATAGTAACGAAATGATTCGAGTGAACGACGTTTTATTATACGTTTTCAAATGGAACAAAGAAAGAAAGTGTTTGATAATTATTCCGGAATTGAAGCGATTCGAACTTGTTTATTCCTTTTATTTGATGCCATTGCTGCCACAATTTGCAACGGAAGTGATACATATGACATTGGTGAATCCTACAACCTCGGCGCACATCGACGAAAAAGTGTTGCAGCACGTAGTCAATTCGATCACCCAACTCGTGAATAGCCATTTGACCGACTGCTGCGTTCAATTACTCACGCAGTTGCTGGCCTTAAATCACTGTTTGAACTGCAAAAAGACACATCGACACGAGACACCAATAGTAAAGAACAGTAACGACAACAGTGACAAAAAAAGCAACGTCCAAAAACAGAGTTGGGTGGAAGCGTTTGATACGAAAGCAAAAAATAAATCGTCATTGAAGAACAAAGGTAATCGATTGTCATCCAAGCATCGATTGATGGAATGGATGTTGTCGCCAATGTCGTTGGCCATGTTGAAAAATCAAAGGAATGAATACAGTAGTATGCATTCACATAACCATTTGAATCGGGTGATTGGAGATATCGATTGGATGCGCTCTTTGAATTACTGTCGGAGTGTATTTGTGGAAAAGGCGAAGTGGAATTGCTTCCGAGAACTGTCGCTGCCAATATCGCAAATTAAAAACAATCGCAATTTTTTTCAAACCACGTTTTTGGAATCTCTGATGGAATACGGATTTTGTACCATTTCCAATAATGATGAGTTATCCAAATTGCAAAAATTTTTAAAGACTCAAAACAAAGACATTTATGGCGTCTCTGGAGGTTCGGCTGATCAATCCCAAACTGATGAAAAGTCCAATGCCACTCAAACTCTACACGTCCCCACAAATCCAAGCGATAAACAGTCTGTCCTTTATTTGATTTCCTCCAATCAAGAGTTTTGCGTCAATGGTCCTCGCTACAACAAAAAAATTTGGCATTCCCATCATTTTGTCTGCTGCATATTTGTCGTCGTTGTGGTCAAACATGCCATCCAAGTTTTTTTTTATTTTTTACATTTGTGTTTGCACAATAATTTTTAACGAGAAATTTTTTGTTGAACAGATGTACTTATTAACGCAGGAACGGTACAATATCAATTCGATAAATTTGCGATTGGACAAGGAAACCAATGATGAAGCGATAGTGCAAAGTACAACAGAGCCTTTGTGACCGTGAAGAAAATGCTTGATCAAATTATCAATCCGAAAACAACTGAACAGCACATTTTATGGGAGTATCGAGACGAAAGCGACGACGATAATAAGGCACCGAGTATTGCCGCGTCACTCCGAACGACTGCATCACAAGATGAAATAGTACAAGACAAGTCCATTAGTGGCGTTGGTGGAACCAGACATTCTATCCCTCCTTCTCTTCCCTTGGACATGAACGCCGAAAACATTGTAGAAGGATTTGACGATGGATTGGCCTTGCTCTCTCCAAATGGATCTCATCTTTGTAATTTTTTTTTTGCAAAACAAAAAACCCACAATAACATAATGCAAAGAATTGTAATGTGACATGTGTTAGATTTTGGTGAAAATGACCATTTTCCAAGAAATAATCCGAAATCCCCCACAAAAACAAATGAGAATGAAGAAAGCAGCAACGAGATTGTTTTGTCTGACGACGAGCTTGAAACCAATGAAAAGAAAGTGAGCAGACTTGTAATTCCTCATGTGGTTTCGAAAGAACAGACAAGTGCAAGTGACCAACAAGCAGCAAAAGAAAAAGAAGAAAAAGAGAAAGAAAAGCACGATCCAATACCTCAAAAATTACTGACCTCTCCTTCCAATGTGCAAGATTCTTGTTCAACACAATGTTTAGAGACTCAAAGATCCGAGCCTCGTGACAACAATATTACCAGATGGAATGAATTTGTGACCGACCAAAAAAATAGGGATTTGGAAATATCGAAATTGAGAAGAAAGTTACTGGCAAAACGAAAGAGATCGTTTCCAAATGAACGTCTTGCATTAGAAGACAACAATGATGAAAATTCAATCCATTTAAAACAACAATTTCGAGACAAAACCTTTCAAAATTTGACGAAGATGACCGAAGAACTCGTCCATCTATCTTTGCAATTGGATGAATATAAATATGTATGGAACTGTATTACCGGAAGTATCAAAGAGAGGCTGGATCACAACTGCTGCACGACGAACGAAAAAGAGAGCTCTAGCAATGGGTTACACAAACATGCAATATTGAAAAATAAACTAAATCCTCAAATGCTAACACACTTACAATCATTTTGTTACGTATTCAATTTTATGAATAATTTGGAAAATAGATTAGCTGCGATTTTAAATGAGTTAAATAATTTTACCATCAGTGAAATGGAAAATATGCTGTTGCATCTTTTGAAAATCTTCTCTTTTGGAAGTGTATGTTTCGAAAGTGGAAGCATGTCCGTAGGAACGACAGGATCAAATGCGCCATTGGAAAGACATTGGTTTGTAATCAATGATCACACAAAATTGAAACACTCAAAAGAACTACAAGTTATACATTTGACAGTGACCACCATTTCCAAGGGATATGAACTATCCAATAAAAGAGATAAAATGAATAAAAATCAAAGTCCATTAGAAAAATTGAGATATACCACTGAACAAATATTTGAGACCAAAATTGAATTGATTGCTCAAGTTGAACCGGTGACATTGGATGTACGCTTTGTCAACGATGTAGTCAATGCAATCCTTGCATATATTTGGAATACCTCAAGTGTTTGACTGATTTTATTGTCCTTTTTTTTTGGCTGGTGCTAGTACTTGCTTTCATCGAGAACTCGAACTTGATATTGTTGGAATTTTTAATACAACTAAAACTCTGCATCAAACCAAATTCTTCATGTACAAATAAGAATATAAAGTTGCAACTTGTCTTGATGGTTGAATGCGATGCAATTAGATTTATCTTCATATAACTTCGTTGAATAATTTTAGTTGATCATCGATATCATTTAAATTGCTTGTAAATATTAATGATATATATGATAATATTTGTTAAAGAAGTGCTTGTGGAACACTAGTGTTTAATTTTATCAATTTAGAATGAATTACATTCAATAAAAACTCAAATTGGTCTGATAAAAAGTTATTACTGCATAACATAGTGATAAAAATCATAACAACAAAATTTTTTACTTGTGTGCAACTGATCTTTTAAAAAAGGGATCTTTCATTTACTTTATTTTCCTTTATAACTACATTGGTTTTCGTGCTCTTCTTTTTATAATAATATTGTAAAATCTTTCAATTGTCAAGGACATATTATGAAGCTTTTACTTTTCACAAACTCACAATGATCTTGTTATTGAATTGTGCATTTTCCATTGCTTTGTTTCAATAGATTTACAGATATTCACCCTAACAAATACGATTGTTCTACATTTTTGTGTTCGTCAAAGTGAATTTCACTGTTATTGATTTAAATTTTTTTTCTACCATGTGGTTTTCCTGCTGCTGAAAGAGTTGTGCAAACTGTAATACGAAAGGTTTTCGCTCTTTTGAGCAATTTAAAACAAAAGATTAATGATTTAAATAAAAGAGACAATAAACAACAAGATTCAACAAGTGAAAGAGAAAAGACAAGTCGTAAAAGTGAGTAGTGTGTTTTTAGAATAAAGGGTTCCAAAGTTCACTTGTAGCGCGAACTGCTTATTACGACATCATGAGTACTACAACCAATTGAAAATATCAGATGTTAGATATCTGTCAACTACTCAACGGTTTTTTTTTTCACAGTTGACTGCTTATCCAAAAAGGGCATCGCGTACTAAAAAACTAAAATAAAAAGAAGTAAATTGTTAAACACTTACCATAGCAAACACAATTTAATGGATTAATATAAACAATAATTAACTTAAAAAAGAATTCAATATAGAAAAGACCAGAAAGGCCACCACTTCATTCGGCTGCGACGCCAGATCATTTTCGAAATTATTAAAACAAAAATTTTTTTTTAAATTTAAACCCACAATTTCAAATTTCACAACAAATCATGCTAGACATAACAAACAAAAAATAAAGCATTGTGGCCTTATCATTGCTTGCTGGGCCTTCGGGGCCTTGGCGCGAGAAAACTGAAGGCATCCGCGCATTTATAAAATCTTGGAATGCTCTTGGTTGATAGATAGATTGCGCTTCTCGGTCAAAATTTTTATCCACAATGTTGAAATTTCAAAGATGATCAGTATGTCAATTGAGATTAGGTGATGAATATATCATCATTTATCCCAAAACATCACTTGACCACTCGTTTGAATTTGGTCTTGATGATGGGAGGGCTTTCAGATTTTTTTTTTAAGAGGAAATTATTGAAGCATTACGATATATCCAATACAATATTATTAATTGGAGTTTCAAGATTGGATATGTTCCAAGATTATGAAAGCGAGCGAACATTGTTCAAATTCCAAAATCAGATCAAGGTCAGCATCTGTAAAAATTACAGATTAATCTCAATGTTATATGATTATAACAATGAAATTGATGCGTATTTGAATGAAAATTGATTATTAACACAATGTCTAGCATGATTCCAATTTTGGCAAATAAATCAAAGCTATTACTGAGATTAACAGAATCCATTTATTCTTTTTTTTAGCAAGAATGAGATCTTATCCAAGTTAAAATGAACATATCGTCCCAAAAGGAACAAAGCACTATAATGAAAACAAACAAAAAAAGGAAAAGATCAACAAAACATATCAAAAAACTAATACACAATCAACAACAAGTGAAAAAAAATTTTAAGTTAATTTAATCTTTAAAATATTAAAAAAAACAAAATCTCAAAGGTTGTAAGGCTAGATCAATCAACGGTTATGAAAACAAATTTGGCTATTCATTGTGGAATGGTCAGGGGGAATTACAGGATGCTCAACTGAGCCTTGTTTTCGAAGTGTTGAATCTCAGGGGAATATTGAGATTTAATTCACCTTTTTTAACAAATTAAAGCAAACTAAAACAAGAAATAAAATTTGAACATTTATTATTAAAGAAAAGCGTGTGAATGTTGTTACTATTGCCATTTCGGCTTATTTAATAGAAAAGTTTCTAACTTTTGTTCGACATTCTTTCTTGTTAATATTATTTTGTTCATTTTGGGTGTTTCGTTGTTATCTTATGTATATATGATCTCGCGCAAAATCGCAA
>ASPP01006419.1:0-10670 GCA_000512085.1 Reticulomyxa filosa
TCGCAATCGTTTTACATTTTATTTCTTTTTTTTTTTTTGATTGGGTGAAAAAAATGGATTGGCTGCACTTTGACTTGTAGACAAGTAAACAGATGAAAAATATCTCCAAAAAAAAGATACCTGCACAACTCCAATCTCTTGTGTCGTCCCACGAGTTTCGGCACAATTTTCATTTGATATTATTCTTTGTGAAAATATACTTACAAGCCTCACAAGAGAAAGAATGTTCTTTGATACACCCGTGATGATGACATACCTTTCCAAATTCATTATCCAAGTAACTAACTCCAATGATGGTCATGATTTTTATAAAGCAAGGGTCCATGTACTTGGGGATTGAAACCTCATTTTCTCAATCTTTTTGATAATATATTCCAAATTGCGATCGGTCATTGCAATGGTCAGTTCGACCAAGTGATTGTGCTTCAACTACTGTAGTTAATAGACCAAAGATATTCATTGATCATGAGCAAGTTGCTGTCAGAGTGAGTGTCTCCATTGAATCTGCCCGTTTTGAAGATTTGACACTCATACACCAAAAGCATCTTAAGAAAAAGCGTCACATTGGGTACCAAGAACCCACAATACGCTGACAGGTTGTCAGACCACGTTAGCAGGATCAACAGCAAGGTAAGCATGCAATTGAGTAAAGCGTTAGTATGTTATGTAAATCACTCAGCTTCTTTATTGTAGAAAAGAAAAGCTTCTCATGCAACAAACATGAAAGGGGGAGAAAAAAGCTCGTCAAGGCAACAAAAGTGTAAACATAAACAATAATTTGAACTTAAAATATTTTAAAAAATAACAAGTTTTAGTAATTTTTGAACAAAAATTGGAAAATTATTTTTTTTGACTTGATAACGTTGTCAGTGACAGCAGGAACGGACCATTGAAAAAAAAGTTTTTTGATATTGTAATTGATGATCTTTAAAACTAGACAGTTATTGAACAATCAAAAAAAATTGATGAAAAAGATGGTATCATTGTGGTGGGTATTAAGGTGTAGCACTTTGGTAGCGACTGGCGACATGGGCACATGTCTGCCAGACGGTTCTTGCATTGTGTGTAATCAAATACAAAACTGTTCAACAGAAGGCTGGGTATATATATGAAGGTTCCAGCAAATCAATACAACGTGGATACTCATGATAAGAGTTTGTTAGTGGAAAATGAACTGAAGAATTACAAACATGGTCACACTCACATTATGGTATTTCACAATAATATACTGACTTATCATTGCAACATCAGCACATTACTTTGGAACATAATTTATTTAGATTTTGGTCCAGTTATGCGCATATTACGCATTTTTGGAAACTTAAGTACTTCATCAATCATCAAATATACATTGATATAATTGCTATTTATGAATATGGATTGAAGAGGCTATTTAGAGCATTTGGGACGATATATCAAATAATATTTGATAACATAATTCCACAAGAATACATAAATGGCCATATGATTAATTTTTGGGTATACTTTGGTGGCACTAAAACCACAACACAACTGGTTATTATTTTGGCCCTTGCTTACCCCCTTTTTTTTTGAATTAGTTGGGTCTTGTACGTATATGTGTTCTAGTTGATTTTTTTTTTTAGTATACTTTGCATATTTTATAAGCGCTTGGTTGATATGCTGACTTATTTTTTTGTATAATTAAATTAATTTTAAAACATTGGGAAAAAAAGAAGAAAAGTCTTTTTATTTTTAAAACAGAAAAGGATGCTGCCTTTTTTTTCCAAATAACATTAATCGCGCAAAAGTTTGGGAAATAGAAAAAATGAATGCACCAACGAACTCTTCATAATGAAACACTTAGAGATTAAAGATATTTTCAACGTCGACAAAGAAGACCGCAAGAAAGTATTAAAATCTGGATTTATTTGGGTTGCTTTTTTTTATAAATTAAAATATAACTGCAATGAAAAAGACAATCATTAGAGCCCAACACATTTATATTTAATGAAAATGACAAACTCAATGAAATGAATACATTGAAAGAAATAAAACAAAACAAAAACAAAACAATGTGATGATTTATCATATCATCGAAGAGATTGTGCATACAACATTGCCAAATATATATATATATATATATATTGGATAATGTGTTTTCTTTTTTTGTCTTGCGTGTACTCAAAGGTTGTGATGAGTCTTGCTTTGCTCGATGATAATGACGGTATGCAATCGAATGTATCTTTGGCGGTGGCCAATGCAATCAGCGAAGAAGAAGATAGAGAAGATAGTTGGTACAATTGTGGTCCCAATATTACACCATGGCATCGACATTATCACATATGCCAAATTACGACAACATCGGCAAAACAGAGCCAACAAAAGTGACAATCGATTGAAAGTCAGTATTTGTAGCGTTATTTTTGTTTACATTAAATACGATGACTTGGTCATTGTCCAATATGTTGAGTTGCCGCCTTGTCTTGGGCAGGCATTATTAAAATCCGGAATCACATCCTTCTTCTCCATTTGCAGTTCCATTACAGACACTACTAATTGACCTAGCATATCCTAATTGTTGTAAACACAAGAACAACAGCTTAATTCAATCTGTTTTAAAAGATAGACAAAAGCAATTGTATTGTTTTAACTTCAAACGTCTGTCAAAGGTATTACGATAATCGAATGAAATCATCAATTGAATCATTTCCTGCCAACTTCCATTGACGATAATATCAGCGGTAATTTTGCAAGACAATTGCAGGTGTCACCATTGTGAGTCATATATGCATAATCGGAAACACATGTGAATTACAACGACGGATATTTTACTAATTATGCATATGACGACTTGATTGAGATATCATAGGCACATAATGTTCATTGCCACTGTGCTTAGTCTCAATTAATATCATCCATAACAATTAATCATTTTGTTATCTTTGTTTACACTGCCCATTTGCTTCTATCGATAAGTTCCTTGCGAGCTTCATGAACACCTGTTATACCCTTGACATAGTTCATATGCTTGATCGATATTTTTTCTTTTTTTTAATATACTTTTATCTTTATTTTTCTTTCCCTCGAAGCCTAAAGATTTGTCCATATTGTTTTGATTAATACACGCAACAACAACCGAAAATTAAAAAAGTAATGTAGACTTTCAATGATTAATACTGTTCAATCAAATGTCCAATCTATTCAGTACCCATTTGCAGTTGCATCCACCACAACTCTGGTAGAGCGTTCCTTCATGGATTATATCTATTGTATGTATAGATTTATGAATATACTACAGCAATCCACTTTTAAATTGTGATTGTAACATACCAAGAGAAGATCGGATCACAATTGTCAATGGATTATGTTCATATAGTCTGTTATCCTTGATTGTGGCTTGTGATACGGTTAATTTTAAACTTGTTAGTGTTCCCAGATGATGGATTTGTGGAGCCGATTCCAAATTATTTGTTTTGTGGACATCACTACATACGATTGCATTCAGTCCATTTCCAGAAAACTAATAAATTACTCGACTACATCACAAATTTAAAGCAACATTAATAAGTCTATTGCCATGTCCGATATTTAATTGTTTGTGGCACACGCTATCTATCTATATACATATATATATATATATATATACGATATACATGAATAATACATTAATTAAAGATTGTCAAAGAAAGAGATAGTGACAATTATTTTTTCCAAATTAAGTTCAACAAATCGACCTTTTTCTACTTTTGATAGCAATATTTCGACACGTAGGATTTGACCAAGTGGATTGGAGTTGTTTCAACGCGGAATAATTGGTCGCGTTTGTGCTTACAATGGCAGACTGCCATATATTGATCCTTGAGAACGCAGACAGTATATGTCATTGAAAGTTTGTGAAATGAGAAAATAATGGACTTTATTTTCTTGACTACGATATCGCATTGTAAAATATCCATTAATTAATTGAAGATCATACTCCCGATATATTGAGAGCCACCATATTATTACTTTCTCACATCGCTTGCATGTAGTTTTTGTAACGTATCCGTTCGAATCAAGGCAGCAGATTTGATTTTGTATGCTGTGAATCCGCTTCTTCTTCATTTGCGATTATACTACCTACATCACCAGTGTGCTTAGTGTATTCTGGTTATTGCAAGCACAAACACAACAATGCAAATTTTTAGAAAGAAAGACAAAAGAAACTAACTTTTTTTAATCATAATATTCTCTCAAAGGTATTCCATTATATAACGAAATAATCCATTCAATAATCTCCTTCCAGCCTTCCTTGATGATAATAACCAATATTCTTTGCAATCAAATTGCAAACATCAAAGCTTTACTATCTTCCACGAAAGTCATATCAATTTTGCATTGGAAATATCTACGGTCCGTTGGCTTCTTTTCCTTTTCATTAATCGACTTTTCTTCTTCTGCTTTTTCATTTTCTCTTTGTTTCATTCCAAACCTTTACAATGCAAATTTATTTTTTTCAAACAAATACACATAAAAAAAATATAATACTTAACTTTGTCGCTATCCTCGTGCAGGATAACAATTTTTTTTTATTCTTTTTTTCACTTTCATTATTATTTTTTTTTTCATTTATTTTTTTCTTTCTTATTCTTTTTTTATTATGCCCTTTTTTTTTTTTCTTTTTCATTATTCATCCTTTTTTTTTATTACTACCTTTTTTTTTTCCAACTTTTTTCTTATTTGTTATTTCATTTTTTTTCCCTTTTTTTTTTTCTTTTTTATTATTTCATACTTTTTTTTTATTTCATCCTTTTTTTCATTTATTATTTTTATTACTCATTTTCTTTTCCCCCATACTTTATTTTATCCCCTTCTTTCAACTTCCAAAGAAATGATACCTTCAGTCCATTTTGCTGCACCGGATATACCTATATACAAACACAAAGTTATGCTTTAAAATTTTTTAAAAACAAAAAAAATATATCCATAACTATATAAGATTGCCACGACACGAACACAATTGCTTTTTTCCTATAAAACGCTTCAAATGTTTGTTTGTTTTTTTTTGGAGGATACAAATAAATATATAAAATACATATACAAATATAGGCTTTCGTTTGGGGGAATTCCTATTTCATCACAAGACAAACAAGCATTATAGCAAAGGTATACGTGTAAATAAATAAAAAACATATACAAACCTTTTTTGTTTTTTTTGTAAACGGAGTAGACTTCAACCCCATGATCATCAATATTTTTTTTTGTGTGTAAGGGGGGTATATATAAACGAAATCTTGGCAGGACGGGGGAACCTATAAAACATAAAACATAAAACATTTAATGTATTTAAAAAAAAAAAAAAGAAAATAGGACAAACCAGTTTCTCTCCTTGCGGAGACGGGGGTGGTTGCTACCCCATTTTCTTCTTTGTATTCCATCGTGTTATCCTATTGCAAATCACACAAGACATGGTTATAAATGGAATATAAATGAAAACAAAATACTTTACCTTCGCTTGGTCATTTGCCCATTTCAAATCACATAAGTGGTTATAATATTTATTATAATTCCAACACTATTTGCCCCACAATGCCTGCAATCGACTATTTTGGCAATTATTTTCTATGCACAAATAATAATGTCTATCATTGAACAGCAAAAAAGAAAAGAAAACAAAAATAACTTGGCAACATCAATGGTATCGTCGACGCTTGAATTGACAGTAATTGATATGCAGTATTTTGCAAGCGTTTATTTGAGTTAGAACAATATGTATAAATAGATTTGTGATTATGCCAGTTTGACTATGATTGCAAAGGCTATGTTAAAGGCTAAGTGCCATGTGATATCATGCCTTGATAATAGAGTACTGATTCACATACGAGGATAGGTACCACGACCAACTTGTTCGTCGGCTGCGTTGTAGCCCACTTTCCTCATTTGCGCTAACAGCGCCTCTATCATACCAAAGGCATTTTTGGGGCAATAAAATGATAACGACGGACTTGCGTCAAAGTTTGCACCAGCAATTGCAGCTGTCTGTGCCATCATTCCAAGTATACGTCGACATTTTTTTTTCTTTTATCAATGGCACTGTGCAGTCTTAATATCTACTTATTTGTTTGTTTTTGTTTGTTTTAAAACAAAAAAAAAAAAGAAAGTAAAAGAACTCAACATTATGACATCGGACAATACTATCAATCGCGGCGAAATTTTGGCTTTGCGCAAATGTGCGATTGATATTTGTTTGAATGATACAGCAATGCTTGTGACCAAAAAATCTGCAGTGGCTGGTAATGTTGGTGTTTGTGGCTGCATTGCATCAGAAAAGTTCAAATCCAATATTCAAAGTCGATATTCGTTCAATGTTGTTGCACCATTTATTCCATGATTGTATGATTACAATTACCTCCACTTTGCCATTGCTGTTATTTTTATTTTTTTAAAAAAATCATTTCTAAATAAAATCAATATACAATTCATCTCCACCCTTTCTATCTCTTGATATACGTAAACATCCTTTTTTTTATTTTTTAATGACCATTTTTTTTTTCATTCAGTCTTTCTGTTTCTGTTATGTCTGAATGTTACTGCTGTGAATGTACATTTGTATGTTGTATGTTGTATAGTCGAAATTGATATGAATACACTCATTGTCGACGTTCTGGAGCGCAAGCTCTTTTTGGACTGCTTTGTGTTGGCACTAAGAGTGCTTTGACAAATACGTATAATTTTATTTGTTGGCCGCATCAACTCATTGTTGGAAATTTGCAATGAAAATGTGCTAGTCATGCTATTGCATAATTGTAGACATTGCTCATGTGTCAACGTTTCAAATTTCCACATGTAGCTGAACAATTTATCACGTGATATTGCCATTACGTTCATATTGATATGCTTTTGTCTGTTCGTCACACTTGTGCTACTCTCACTTGTGTTTAACGTCACAGCAAATACATTCAATACATGCAGCGCCACAAACACCAACGACACTTTCATGCTGCTGTTAACTAACCAAAAATTTTCACTCAATATTTTTCATCAGTTTGCCCCCTCCACTTCTGCTGGGCACACTGAAACAAAAGAGCATCAATCATCAAGAAAGCCACTTTAACAAAACATTTATGGCAAGCGAATGTATTTGTAAAACTTTAAATGGATTGCAAACGATTTATGTAAATACCAAGTTGATTAGAAAATGGATTTGTTTTGTGCATTTCACTGCAGCCCAAGACGAAAACAGTTAGTCCTTTCTAATTTAAAAATTCTTTTCACTTAAGAAGATAAATATAAATAGAGCAAAAAAAGCACTATCTCCAATCAAAAATGGAAAAAGTGTATAAAGTACAAATTTCAATAATTTTCAAAAAAAACAAGAACAAAATATTCAATACAAAAATGGTCACTTAGCACTTCATCCATCTTTAATATAATCTGCTGTTCTTTGTGAAAACACATATAGATCTAATCGGGCTAAGACAAGTATCGTGAGAGAAAAAATGTTCTTTGATACGCCCGTGATAATGACATGCCCTTTCGAATATTATTATTCAAGAGACCAACTCAACGGGGTCATGACTTTAATGAAGTAAGGGTCCATGTGCTTGGGGATCGAAATCCCATTTATCATTGGCTCTTTCAACAACACAATGCAATGATGAGTTCGGCTAAGTGTGTGTGTGAGTTCCTCCTTGGAAAAGTACTTGAGCTGGCCACGTCCATCGGACATGACCAAGATGTTGTCACAAATAGTGTCACATTTGAATATCCTATTTTTGAAGATTTGATACCCATGTACTAACAGCAGTGTTTTCAGAAAAAGCACCAGACTGAGCACTGACGCTGACAGGCTGTCAGGTCAAATCAGAGGGATAAATAGCACAGTAAGCATGTAAGGGAGTAAAATGTTAGTACGTTGTACAAATCTCCGTTTCTTTAATGTGTTAGAGAAAAAATATCATGCACAACTATGAAGGGGAGAGGAGGGAGAAAAAGCTCGTAAAGCAACAAACCTGTGTGCGTGTGGACATAAATTCGTAATACTTAAAGTTAAAACAATTCAAAAATAAATAAATAAATAAAACGTTTAGTAATTTAAAACAAAAATTGGAAAGTCATTTTTTTTTGACAGCAGAAGGGGCGACGAGAACGGAAAAAAGATTTTTTGTTATAATCAATGATCTTTTGAAGTACAGATAGTTCTTGAAGAGCTAATAACAAAAAAATGACGAAAAAGATGGTGTTATGGTGGTGGGTGTTATGGTGCAACACTTTGGTTATGTGGATGATGTTGGTAACGACTGGTGACATGAGCTCGTATCCGTCAGACGACCCTTGCATTGGATGCAACCAAGCTCAAAACTGTTCAACAGAAGGCTGGGTGTGTATTGAATTGCCAGCAAACAGACACAGCGTGGGCGCACACGATCACGCTTAGTGTTCCACAACGCATTGCGTTTGAACATAACCAAGTTATTTGAGTTTTGGCGAGCATTTATTTCGACTGATACATTTTCGAATGGGGTAAGTACTTTCTCAATGCAAGTATACGTAAACCATGCTTTCCTTTTTTTTTTCAAAAAAAGTTTTCGCAAAAAAAAAAAAAAAGGAAATGACCACATTGAAGGCTACGTGGAATACATTGAAGAAAACTACACTGTTTTTTTATTTGTACATGTCCCCGATTTGAAATTTGCTTTGTTATGTGTTTTCATTAACTTGATCGAAGAGACATTTATGAGCATCCAAGTCTTGACAAATTCTAAATTGATCGTTGGAAGATAATGAAGTTGAACTTACCAGTTATCCTAAACTTTTGAAAAGCAAAAAAAGGAATTTAAAATTAAATTAGTGGATAATTATTGTGATCGAAGTGAGAAAAAAGTTGATTTCACAGAAATTTAAAAAAAAAAAAAGCACTCCTTTCTGAGCCTATTAAATGATAGGATATCCAAAAAAAATTCCACCGAAATTGGAGTATCTGATAAAAATGTGTAACAATTTCTTATTGTTTTGGTATATCATGTGTAATAACGGACAAAAGGAAATTACGATCAATGCATACCTCCCAATGGAGAAGGTGGATTGAGCTTAATGCAATGATGAAAAGGGGTTTCAAGAAGGACAGCAAAGAACCCGTCAAGAACAAAAAAGAAGAAGAAGAAGAGAGCTAGAACAGATGATCAAAAATCACTTGGCTCTATCTTTGATCAAGGATGGTAGAATTGTGATTTTCACAGTCAACGCAGAGTATACGTGCTTCTGTATGAATTGGGTTATATGATTTGGAGGCACTCCATATTGCAGAGAATATACGTAGCACTACCATCGTAGTGGCTACCAACAAAGAATCGGAGCAGTTTTTATGGGTTTCCAAGGCATGCGTGCAAGGAGATTGATTGGATATACAAATTCCAAAAAATGAAGCCAAAGAATTGTAAATTGTGTATACGTTTGATCTGATTGATATAAAGTGCAATGTCTTTGATATTGTTTGACTTAAAGATGTTCGTTACTATTTTTATGACATTTTTGACGACGTTGAAATGCCTTGTGATGGACGAGTTGATAGCGTCGGCCCTGGCAGCTCGGGCTTTATTCACGCACTTCATTGATGATAATAATAATACTATTAAACCATGTTATCATTTGTATTTAATCAAAAATAATTATTATTATTTTGTGTATGTATTGTGCAATCTCTTCAAATGACTTCATTTTAGTAAATGCTCGTTGAATGTTTTTTGAGAAACGGCGATCCAAACAATTTATGATAAAAGAATTAAATAGACAGCATTATATAATTTATGTACGTTTTATTTTTTTGGAGTGTATGATTAAAATTTATTTATACCTTATTGATATTTCTCTAAAAAAGCTTTCCAATTAACGAGTACGTAGATTAGCAAAATCAATGATTTGATTTTTCAAGTCTATCAAACACACAATACATCATAATTTACAATATATGGAAACTAATCTAAAAATTTCTTTTTTTATTTGTTATGAAAAACTAATTATTAGTTTTTTTATTTTGTTTATTGTAGCACTAAATAGTAAGAATTATTATTCAATAGTAAAAGAAATCCAAATTAATAGATACAATATATTTCAGCATATCAATTAAATAACATTAACAATCAAAACTGTGTAATATAGGGCAAGCCCCTTACTGTAATTTAAAGCATTGTGTTGGACATAATGTTAACTTAAGACAGACACCTTAACAAGATTGTTTTTTTCATCAATACCACTCATTTGTGTCTTTGAAAAGACATTCAAATTTTTTTAAAAAAAGAATTTAACACTTGAGAAAAAATTGTAATGAAAATACAAAAACACAGACATCCTTCCATGTATCAAAAATTGCTCCCCTTCTTAAAAAAAACAAAAAACCAATAAAACACTTTGCCCTTTATATAACCCTAAATCAGTTTCAGTGTAACAATTTTTCTTGTCCACACTTCTCCATGTGACGTGGCAAAACAAAATTCGTTTACCCTTTGAATCCAAACACAGACAAATAATTTTATTCTTTTTGCACAGTTATTTCTAACATACATATACACATAATATATATATAAAACAGAACATAAGTAGCGTACTTTCTGTCGTTGCTGTCAAACAAGCAAGGAACTCCTTCTTTCATCTTTACCAAAGCCGATTGACTCGAATACTTGTGGGATGCCACTTTATTGTCCTTGTCACCATCTTTCCATTGCAATTGATAT
>ASPP01006424.1:0-12071 GCA_000512085.1 Reticulomyxa filosa
AAATCTCTTGCAGATGATATAATAGCAAGAAGGATGGCAGAATATTCTTCAGCAATTATTGATTATAATGCAGCCGAAATTGAACGAAAGAAAAAGCAGGTGATTGAAGAAGAAGAAAAAAAAACAGCAACAACAACAACAATAGAAATACCGAAGCCTCAAGAGGAGTCGGAAGTGGATCAAGAGGAAGAGGAAGAGGAAGAGCAATTGGAAAAGGAATCAGAAAATCAACCACTACCACAGAGCGAGGAAGAGGAAAACCAAGAGGAATTGAAAAACTCAGAGGAAAAGGACGTGGAAATGAAAGAAGCAAAAAGGCCAAAACAAAAACAACAGCAAAGCAACCAAACTTTGGAAAAAGAACAAGCGCTTTCCAATGAAAATAAAGATGTTGAAATGTCTGACGCTAAAAAGTTGGAAAATGTTGCTGAAAAAGATATTAGAGAATCGATTGAAGCTTTTCCGGATGAAGATCCAAATAAGTTATTAGATTATCTGTATAGCAAAACTGATAGTACAATAACAAAAGAAAATATCAATAAAGTTCGTCAATCACTAAATAACGTTGTAACTAGTTCAAATGTGACTTCTGGTAATACCACACAAAATTATTATATAACAAATAGTATGATTAATAGTGATACAAATGCTTTTAGTCAAAATCTATCAAATTTAATTGCAAAACCTGATTTAACAAACACACAAAAAATCAGTGAAATAAATAATGCTATTACTGAAAATTATACTGATGGGGGAGGTAGTGGTGGAGCTAGTTCAGAAGAAGCGGTTATTCAAAATATTGTTCTTCTTCAAAAAGCAAAAGAACAATTAGCAAGCGAAACAAAAGTACAAATCAGTGAATTAGCAAAATCTCTTGAGCAGGAAACAGGAAGAACCGAAGATATTAAGAGAAGTATTGGAGAGATGAAAGAAATTATTCAGGAAGTGAAAGATAGTCAGAAAAGAATTGAGAATGAAAATAAAAAGAGTTTACAGGAATTACAAAATAGTCTAAAAAATGAACTTGAAACTAAAATTGATGAAAAACAAATCCAAAAAGAAGCTGAAGAAATTAAAGTCGATGTTCAAGTAAAAGAAATCAATGAAAAAATTGAGAAATTAGCTAAAACAATTGAAAGTATGAAAAATGAAGAAGCCGATGAAGGAGATTATTTAATCGGATTAACAGATATTCTCGATGAAATTCGCGACACAAATGCAGGTAAGATGACTGAAGAGCAAAGAACTAAATTGAAAAGATTTGAGAGTAATATATTAGCAACAATAAAAACTGCAATTAGAAATGCCTCAAACAGTGTTATCAATCTAAATTCAAAATCAACTGTTGAAGAAGTAATAGCAGAGTCTGAAAAACTATCAACACTTTTGCAAAAACTTTCTGAGGTTCAAGGTAAATATGGAATTTCAATAAAAACATTAGAACGGATCCAAAAGTCAATGAATACAACGCTTGGTTTGGCAATAGCATCACCTCTTAGAGAGGCAAGTAACTCAATCATGTATGATCGTTCAAAAAGTAGTGAAGTGAAAATTGAAGAATTAAAGAAAATATATCAAGACTTGATGATTAATATATCAAAAGTCCCAGCAATGTTTCGAAACAATGATTTAACAAGTGCAGAATTTTCAATTCGAGTATATATTGAAACATTGATTCGGAAAGTTGAACAAGCACAAAAAGAAAAAATAGATGTTGAAATGAAAGAATTGAGAAGTAATTTAAGTAAAAGAGAAGGAGCAGCGTATGAAAAAATGCCGGCGACTTTGGTTAGACCCGAAGGGCTAGGTTTTCTTGAAGATTTGAAATATTACGCATCTGCTGGTAATGTGAAATTTTACACACAAGAAGAAGCAAGGCGAAATATTATAGAAAAAGTTAATGTGATGAAAGGTAAAACTTCAATGGAAGAAAAATTAAAAGATATGAGTACAATTGTTTCAGAAATTCTTGAAAACAGAAGATTTTTTACAGAACAAGAAGCAACATCAACAATAACTTTAATTCAAGAAGCAATAAAAACAGATGAAGAACGTGTTGAAAGATCAGAAACAGTTGCAAATAAACGTTTTACCAAAGCGCTTGAAGAACTTAAAAGTCAAGCGGTTGCATCAAAATATATATCTCAACTTGATAATGAGCTTGAAGGAAAAACAGATGAACAAAAGCTTCAAATTTTAATTAAAAAATCTACAGAACTTGGTGAAGGAATAACAAAAGGAGAAAAATCAGTTAGAATAAAATTGAGAGAATTAATAAATCATCGTCAAAGGATTATCAACAAAGCACTTGGTAATAAAATAGCAATGGAAAATCAAACAAATTTAATGAATGCAATTGCGTCAAATAATAAAGAAGAAATAAAGAAAGCACTAATTCAAACCAAAGAATCATACACAAAAAGACAACAACAGCAAAGTGTTACTGATGCTGAAACGATTGTTTTTACAAACCATTATTTCTTGTTAAGTACAATGGAAAACAGTAATACGGAGAATTTTGCTCCTGCTCAATTAGCACCCCCTCCACCTCCACCACCTCCTCCCGTTACACAAGCACCTGTAACAGAAGAACAAAAACAAGTTGAAGAAAAGAAAATCGAAGAGCAAAAAGCCATTGAAGAAAATGTAAAAGCACACCCAATTGTCGAAACAAACCAAATTACACAGACAACAAAAACATATGACGTAATCACAGGAGACAATTCTGAACCGATTGATCCAAATCAGGCTCAAATAGAAGAAATTAGGGAAATTACAAATAAAGCAGAAAACACACCAATTGAGGAACTAGCAAAAACAAAAGAACAAATGGAAATAGTTGCATTTGTAAAAAGAGAAGATATATCTGTAACTGAAAAACTGTCTGCAATTTCTAAATATTTAGAGTTTCACGCAAGAGATATTCTTCGGAACCCGTTAGGCTATAGTGCAGATGGAATAAAAGATGAATTAGTATTTACAGCTGCATTACAAGGGCTTGCAAGAGAGATGTTTAATCAAAGCTCTGAAAGAATAATCCGCCCAAATGAAAATGTTTCAAAGAAGGGAAAATTCAATAATACAAATAAAAAATTAATTGATGATTCCATGAAAAATAGTGATGATTTTGGGATTGATCAAAGAAAAATATTGTTGAAAAAGAAATTTATACAACCGATGTCAAATCATATTGAACTCGGAATGGATGAAAATGAATACAAGAAAGAGCTAGATAGTTATCATGGATCAAATAGAATCATTAGAGCTTTAGATTCTGCACATGCTAATGTTAATTATTATACAAGTCGTAATGTTAATCCAACTGTATTAAGAAGAACAGATATATATTATAAAAACGGAATGGATATGGACAGTTCAAGGTTTCTTTATGATTTAGCAACAAAAAGTTTTGCTCTTGAAAAGAAAATATCAACAGATGATCCAGAAGATGATAAGAAAAATAACAAAGAATTAAAATCACTTCAAATTGAATATCGAGCATTTCTACGTGAATTAAAGATAATGACAGATTTAGGTAATATTCCAGCTTATAAACCAGAAGTGTTAACTCTCTATCGAGGACTTTTTATGGATTCAGTTCCAAATTTTAAAGAAATGAACAAAGAAGCGTATGAATTATCGAAATCAGATGATTTGTCAGTTGAAAGTTTGGAAATGCTACAAACAAATAACACAGATATTGCAAATAGAATTAAAAATTATATTCAATTTGCAGGAGCAGTAATTCTACAAAAAGCAAAATATAACGCAACAAACGATCCAGCTTTACTACGATATATTGATTCACAATTTACAGGGTTAACAAATCATCAGGTTTTTAGAGATGGTGAAAATTCAGGAGATTATTCTTATTCAAATGATTTTATTGGATTTCAACTTAAGACTTTGGCGAAAGATTACTTTTCAAAATTTATGGTTATAAAAGATAATGAAGCAAGGGAAAAATGGTTTTTGGATTATTTCACTCAACGCGAGATGTTTTTGTTAATGAAACCGCATTTGAGAGGAATAGGAGAACCAGAATTCCATGCGATGAGAATGGTAATACTAAGTGCGAGTAGTGGTAAAAAGATAGAACCGGTCAGTAAACCATTATCAAAACCATCCAAACCAAAAAAGAGAAGAGGAAAAGAAGTTTGGGAAGGAGATTTTGAAGAAGAAGTAGCAAGACAAAGCGAATTAACTTTACCTGATGTTGGAACAATAACACAAGAAGAAAAAACTAGAAGACTTGAAGAAGAACCCGGACCAGCAGAAATATTAGCAAATATAAAAGCGGCAAAAAGAAGTAGAACACAATTACGACCTAAAAAGAATATTGAAATACAAAAACAAATTAAAGCGATTTTAGCTCCGGCAGTAGAAACCAATAAAAATTACCATTACCAGAAGAAAAGAAACTGACGAAGTGCATATGACTCTTCCTTCAAAACAAAAATCGAAAAGACAGTCTAGGAAGAAAACAAGAGAAAACCAAGAAAAAATGTTAAAAGAACGCTCAGGAGAAATGGCAGCATCGAGATCAAGATCGAGGAGAGCGAAATCAACAGTGTTAAAACCACCTAAAAAGAACGATAAATCGGAAAAGAGTACTAGGAAATCAATACAAAAAACTATAGGAGATTTACCTCCTTCACAAGAGAAAAAGATTCCTATGTCTTATGTTGGTGAAGATTATTTTTCTAGTGAAACGAATAGATGATGAGAAAACCATATATGATGACAATTCGAAAATCAAGTAAAAGAAGAATTAAGAAAGGCAAAAAAATTTTTTTGGAAAAGCAGTTAATGTTGGAGGTGAATTGCCACGAGAATCAAGTAAACTCATAAGACTTCCAAAAAAACTCTGAAAAAATCGTATTGAAAAATCGTTACTTTTATTTTTTGTCGATTATTTTAAAAAAGCAAAAAAAGAAATGAGCAAAACGAAACTTTCAAGAAAAAGCAATCAAAAAGTTATTAACACAAGTAAAAAAGTAAATTTAATGAGAAATTCAGGGACAGGTTTAAGTACTATTGTAAGACCGAATATAAAATCTTCTGCAGTACTTGGTACATTTTTTGATACAGCAACATTACGAAAAAGTATTTCAAAAGATACAAGTTATGAATTGCCAGCGAGTAACTCTGCTGCAGTGATACCAGCTGTACCACAACAATCACGACGTCAAAACCCTCCAGCACAACGACAAACCGCAGTAACAGATTTTTTTGATAATATAATGAGCACACTTGCAAACTCCATGCCTACTATATCTGCAAAAAGCAAACCTCTGGGGACGTTTATGGTTAATAACAATCAAGATGTTGATATGCAGGACAAATCAGCAAGTTTACAAGATGACCAAGTCAAAAAACCTGCTAACACTGATAAAAATAATACCGCAGCAGCAGAAGATTCGACACATGTTGGTAAAAATAAAATAACTAAAAATTCAGAAAAATCTCCAAATGCACTATCAAAACATATAACACCATCAAATAGCGATGAAGACGAAGATGAAATTACGGCTGCTTTAAGTGAAGCCGATGTTGCGGAAAATAAAGATGAAGAAAAAAAAACAACAACAGGTAATGGAAGAAGAAGACGTGGAAAACCAAAACAAACAGAAACTGCAAATGTTAGAACAAAAAGCTCAAGAAGAAGCACTACAAGTAATGCAAAAACACTTTGAAAAGGTTGAAGAAGAAAAACGTGAACAAATACAACATCAACAAGAACTTGACGAGCAATTTGATGCGCTATTATTTATGAAATCACCACATGAATTACCAATATATCAAGATAATCCTTTTCAACTTGAAGACGAATTTTGGGATGATTCAATGTATCAAAAACTTGTTCAAAATGAAGACATTCCTGTCAATCCTGAAATCGCTAAAATACAAGACAAAATTGAAATTGAAAAAGCAAAAATTGAAGAAGAAAAGGTTGAAAAAGATCCAGAATATGAAAAAGCAGTTGCAGCTAAAATTAGTGAAGATGAAGATGAAATTGTTGAAGAAATCGTTGAACCTGAAGAAGTAGAACAATCAGTACCTCAAGAAGAAGAAGAAAACGAAGAAGAAGTTGATGAAAAAGTAGCAGCAAAAGATGCAAAAGAATATAATGAATATATTGTTGATATACGAGACCCGACAAGTGAAAACGAAATAGAAGAATCAGCAAGCGAAACTGAGCAAAAGAAGAACAAACCAAAAGAACCAAAACAAAAAGAATTTGATACAATAATCAAAAATAAAGCAGTATTAAACAATAATGAATTAAGACACGTAAAAAGAATGGTAAAAGGAGAACAAATTTCACGGTACTATGAAGATGATGAAAAAGAAAAGGAGTTAGAAGAATATGACAAAAGATATCCCGAAAATACAAAATCAGCAGAAAATAAAGAAGGGATTGTTAGTCCTCTCGAAGAACTTCAGCCAGATGACAATTCTGTATTTAAAGAGTATTGGGAATCGATCAATGTTAATCTTGAAAATGGTGGAAGTGAAGAAATTATCAAGAAAATATTCAAGGAAGCAACGAGTTTTCTCAAAGAAAAGATTGTGATTATAGTTGAGTATTTCATTGATTTACAGGAATACATTGATGATGAAATGATGTGTATTTTGAACCAAAAGAAGATTACAAGTCATATTTCAATGAAGAGAAAACTGCTTTGATGAATTATTTACTTAAGAAATATGTATCTTTGGAAAAAGCTTTTCATGAAAAATATTTATCAGTATCTAAAGAGCTTAAGATTGAAGAAAACAGTGAAGAAGACGAAGAAAAGAAAACAACTTTATCTAAACGGAAAAAGAAAGGAAAAGGAGTTGGAAAAGAATATAATAAACTTGTAAAAACAGATTTATATTATCGCTTAACAAAAGGTTATAAGATAAGATCATTTGGCAAAAAACCGACTTATAGAAAAGCAACACACAAATATGGAACAAGATCGAAGAATCGCAAACCAGATGATCCACGAGAAACAATCCCAGAACCGATCATCGAACCAAGTGGAGAATCAGACTATGCAGGAGGAAAGAAGCCAAAGAAATCAAAGAAATCCAAATCAAAACAAGCAAAGAAAAGTAAATCCGGAAAGTGAAAACATTTATGATTTTACAAAACCAATGAGTATAATGGTTGTTGGTAAAAAAGGGAAAGGAAAAACAAATCTTATCCGACACTTAATACTAAGGAATTCTGTACATGACCATTATTTTCACTTTGGAATAGTATTTACTGGTACAAAATTCGACAATGAATATGATTATTTACCAGCAAACAAAGTGATTTCAAATTGGGATGAAAAAGTGTTTTCGAAACATATCAACTTCTTGAAAACAAAAAGGAAGAATTTGGTGATAAATTTCCTCCCAATTTCATAATTCTTGATGATTTAATTGGAATACTAGGAGCAAGTCAATTATTCATAAATTTCTTATGTTGTATACGACATATGAATTGTACAATTATTATGAGTACACAATATTTACGTAAAAACACCCCAACAGTGCTTAGAGAAAATATAGATTTGGCATTCATTTTTGGTACAAAATTTAGTTTAACAATTGATGGTTTGTATGAATCATTTGGCACATTGTTAGGACATCCACAAAATTTTCAGCATGTGCTTCAAGAAATTAGTAAAGAAGATCACACCTGTTTATTATACATTGACCGCTTTGAAACCCTAGAAGAATGCTACAGAAAATATAAAGCACCGGATATGACAAAAATAAAAATCAAAATTGCTTTTTAAAAAATTATCGCTACAAATGATAATAAACAATATGAAAAACAATAATTCTCTTGCGATTTATTCTAAATTAACTCAAAACTTTTGTAAAGGTATACCATTCGATTTGGAAAATATTATATGGAAATACGTTAATCAAATTGTGGTTGTTCAAAATAATCAAAAAATAAAACCGTTGTTACGTAATAAAACTTATATAACAATGCGTAAAATAACTAGTCCAACTGTTTGTTCATTTAAAAATAGAGAAGTAATTATGTTGTGTCTTGAATTAAGGAAATTTATATTAGTAGTTTTTGGTGTTGATAAAAATGACAAATACTTTTATAAAAATACAGCAAGATTTGCTAGATGAAAAGTTGTTACTTTTATTTTTTGTCGGCTAATTCTTGAAATAAAAAATTAAAAAAATGGAATCAATACCAGAAGAAATTGCGATTAATGATTTTAAAATTAGTGATACTGTTTTAGAGAAATCACCACCAGCTCCTCAGGCAAATACTTCTTCCTTAAAAGAATTACTTCAATCTAAAGAAGACCCTGATGTGCCTGATTTAAGTGATGAAAAGAAGAATGAAATAAGAAATTTTTTAATGAAACAAAGTTCAGCCGGAAATATTCAAGACAATGTTTCACAGACAAGTGACGAAAATAGAAAAAGAGGGCCTTATCGTAAAAAAGTAATGCCAAGAACAAATATGATGAAAACTGATGACACTCAAATGATTAGAAAAGCAAAAATATTAACAGTTGAAGGATATTTAAAATCAGAACGTTTCGGACCTTTTCTCTGTCAAAACATTGGTATAGCACCAGAACAAGTAAGATTACTCGACATTCCACAACTTGAAGATGTTCATCAAGAAATAAAATGTTTAATAACAAAGAGATACAAAGAAAGGTTTGTTGAAGGTTTATCAAAAATTGGGTTAAAAACACTTGAAAGTGCAATATCTCCATTTTATAATATCGCTGGATTTGAATCGATTCTTATGGCAAATCAAGAATTCTTAGATTGTCTTGAAGAATTGAAACTAGAAATACAAGGACCTCCATTACCACTTTCAATGAGAATGGGAATGTGTATGGCACAAACAGCGATTATTTGTAACCAGTTGAATTCTTTAAATGGAGAAAATTTTCAAATTAATCCAGAGTCGTTCCATCATAAATTTCAACCAAAGCGCGAACCGGAACCATACGAACAAGATGATGACGAACCAAAAAATCCTAATCAAACCATTTGAAAAAAAAATTTTTTCTCACCTTTTAACGAATTTCCAAAAAACTAAAAAAAGATGATTTTTAATTCGCTAGATTACAAGAAAGCTGCAATACAAGGAGCAGTTGTTTATGCTTATACAAAATATTTTGGATATGGTGATGCTTTAATAAATAGTGATATGCTTGGTACACAATACACAGTTGCAACAGTATCAACTTTAGCTGGTGCTGGAGCTGGTTTAATTGGTGATACTGTATTAAGTGTTGTGAATGGAGGGTCGATGAGAAAAGGCAATAAGTACAGATCTGCAAATAGTGGTCTTTTGAGTGCGATGGTTCACAGTGCAACATTTATAGGTTTAATGACGTTATATAATCCTAGATCATTAGAATATTTCGGTACTACTCAATTGGCGATTCAAGCGATAGGAAGTGATATGGTTGCAGATTATGTTACACCAATGGTCGGTTCTTCATATTAAAAAAAAAATATGTTGAAAAATCGTTTCTTTTATTTTTGAGACAAAACAATTTAAAAAAACAACATGCCTTGGTACGGATCAAAAAATACATGGAATAATATAGGAAAAGATATAAGTAAACCTTTTAAAAATTTAAGTAGTACTTCTGTTGCTGATGTTGCTGCAAAGGGATTATGGGGAGGTGACGCATCAGATATAGGAAGTGCTTTTAAAGGAGTTTATGGAGTTGGAAAAAATGTTACAAATGAAGTGTGGGGAACTGCTAAAGGAGTACTCGGAACCGCTGAAAAATTAGTCGGAGGTGTTGGAGACTTGTTAAGCGGTGACACAATATTGCTACTAGGAGGAGCAGCATAGTAGCCTATGTTATTATAAATATGCGAAAATAATTTTTTTATATCGGTAAAAAATGAAAACCAAAAAAAGAAAAATGGATACGAAAACAAAAATATTAATTGGAGCTTTAGTATTATATTATGTTTATGCAATGAACTCAAATAAAGAACCTGACCTTAGAAAACAATCAAGTGATAAAATAAGTCAATATCAAGTTGGACCGTATCAAAAATCGCAAGGAACTGTTAATTATAGTTTACCGCAAGTTCGCAATGATTTAATGTCTTTTACGTGGAGAAGTAATGGAAATCTAAGCGGACGTATGCAAAATTTGGATGAAGTAAGATTCCGAAAAGTCGTTGATCCGAGTAGAAGAGATACAAATTATATTGCCTTTTGAAAAATCGTTACTTTTACTTTTTTCTCATTTATTCAATGAAACATAAAAAATAAAATAAAAAAAAATGTCAACATCGAACATCCAAAAGACGATATTGAATATGGTGCAATTGATGATGTACGAGGGTCAGGTCACATGCCTAAAATTCAGACAAAAGCTGAAATTCAAAAAGAAAATTTTATAACTGTGTACATGAATCCTCCACCTCAATCAAATTGTATGAGTAATGGTACTTTAACATGGTTTGATTTACAGCCAAGAATTGCTCAAAATGTTAAAAATTTTGATTTAAAAATTAATATTACTTGTAGCAATGCAAAAGTTACAACAGTGCCCGCTTCACATTGGTTTAGAACAATTCGTTTTAGATTGAATAAAGGAAGTGGAGATTATATTCAATGGATTTATCCAGAAAATATTGTTATGCACTATTCATTAATGGATCCTATCCGAAGAAAATGGTATGAAGATCATGGAATGGTAAAATTTATTGATTATAAAGAAAAATATCTTTACGTATATCCAAATCCTCTTGAAGTGGGTGAAACACGAGATGTTTATATTCCAATTCCAGCTAGTTTTTGGGATATGGGAGCAATCCACTTTCAACATATGACACAAGATATAAGAATTGAATTTGAATTTGATTCAGATTTTGTAATTTCAGGAACTGCGACTAACATTACTGTAAACAATATCGCTGCGGTCATCAACCAATTTGATTTAACCGGTGACGAACAAGAAGCCTGGTTGAGTGATTTTAGAAGAGTACCTCATTATTATAATTATCTTGATTGTATTAGAGTTACTGACAATTCAAAAACATTAACACAAAGCGCTAAAACAAATTTCGATATCCAAAATTTCGTTGCAAAGGCTGCATATATTCTTATTGTGATCAAACCTTCAACAGCTCCTGTTGCAAGTGATCACAGTAAATATAGACCTCTCGAACTTGGTGATGGAGCAACAATTGAAGTTGAAAATCCGAGCAATGAACCGTTATTAGGAAAAGGTAATCCACCAAAATGGGAATATCTTGAAAAGAGACTTGTTGAAGAATCAGGGAAAAAACAAATCCGAGGTTATCACGTATTAAATTTTTCGCAATCACTATATCCCGAGTTATAAAAGGTTTTTACCCTTGCGCTGGTCTAAAAGATACAATTGCAATAACTTTCGGAGGTGCAGGTATTCAGGAAACATCGACGTTAACACCTGATGCTGCTCCAACTGCAGGAGTGTTTCATGTATTACACGATGGAAGAGAATTAGGAACAGTTGCATATAATGCCACAGCTGCAACTCTTGCTGGTGTTATCAACGCTGGTGAACCATTTGTAAGAACTGGACAAACTGTAACAGCTAGTGCAAATGTTAACGCTGGAACAGCTATTACATTAACTTGGGCAGTTCCAGATTGTAGCGTTGCAGAAAATTTTAATGATAAACCAATATATATGACCGGAGATGCTGGTGCTGATCACTACTTTGTCAGTGCTCGAGGTAAAAATGGAAAAGCTGGATGGACAACCTCAAGTTCTCGACAAGTTGAATTATACTGTATGTATTACAGAAGATTAAGAGTTGGTACTGATGGTGTTTTGAGTGTTCGTACACTTTAACTTTTTTTTGAAAAGTCTTACCGAAAAATCGTTTCTTTTATTTTTAAAAAAATGGAACTAGAAGATTTACCTTGCGATATTCTAAAAATTATCAGCTATTATAGAAAACAAATTGAAACAGTTGAGCGTAACAAAAAAATTAAACAAGAAATTTTTAAAAAGAGAGAAAAACGCTCTGTCAGTTATTTTCACCCAGATGAATTTGACATCGAACAAATGGTATGGTGGC
>ASPP01006429.1:0-10875 GCA_000512085.1 Reticulomyxa filosa
AAAAAAAAAAAAAAAAAAAAAAAAAAAAAAAGCACGGTCAAAAAACGTATAAAAGTAACACAAACGAAATGTTGTTGTCGAGTGGTGCAATTACAAACGTTTTTCAACATCCAAGCTGTTTTGAGTGCGTTGACATTTTGGAGCATTTGGGGCTGTTTTTTGTTGGCACCTGATGTTGATAATGTTTTACCAACTGCCGTTATTTTCACCATTGTATCAACGTGGTGGAATCCAAGTTTATAGCCTTTTTTTTTATTTACAAAAAAAAAAAAAATATATATATATATATGCATGTGTATACATTTACATATATTTATAATAATATACGTAATAAGCATGTGCACATGCCACTTATTGCTCTGTTTAAATATAACACTTTTGTCTTCAGCCTATTATTCCGTGGCACGTTATAACCTTCGTACAAGATGCAGTTTTGCTTGGTTTTGGAGTTATTTGGTAATTGGGGTATGCATTGGGCTGATCCAGTTGCTGCTACTAATTTACTATTGGAATGGTCGATTTATTTCAAAAACGCATACGCACTTTAAACACAACTTTGCATATTTTTCTAGCTTTCGAGATCCTCGTCTCATCGATCGACATTTGTATGAATGGCTGCAATCGACAATACTCTGCTTGGGAGGCCTTGTAAGTATCGTATATTATTTCCCAATGGTCGGGTATTTATTCTATCGTACGCCCATCACATTTGGCATCAGTCATTTGTTTTGCGCGATTTGTTCTTTGTTTATTCCATTGCTCGTGCGAGGGGCGGAAGTCGGTGAAAAAACCATTTACATCTTTGGCAACGAAGTTAAAATCCATTGGAGCCAAACCACTCTCGTTCTGATCTCTTTGGTCGTGTTGTCCATATTTTTGGCCAGCAGTGGTCTTTCGTGTACATATTTCAGAAACAAGAAAGCCATTGTTCGATCACAGTCGAGTGTTGCTGGCAAAACGGGCGACAATGTGGAAGTGCACATGGTTTGTACATCTGTGATTTTCTTACCTTTGTACTTTCACTGCAAATTTTTCCCATCAACTTCAATATCATAATATATTACAGGGATTGATGACAACACTTGCATTCGTTTTCAGGTTTAATTCATTTTTCTCTTTTCCTTTTTTTTTTTTTTAACCTTGCATCTTCATTGCTTTGTTAAGGTTATTGTTGTCGTTGTGTGGCAAATAGCATCCTTGACTTTGTCTCCGATGCTGTCTATGCCTTTGCAAATCCCAACTATCAAATATTGGTTCAAATTGGTGTCATTCTTGTATTTGGTGGCGAAACTCTTGTGTCCTTGTGGTCTTTGTCCGCCGCTGTAAATCAAATGCAAAAAGATTTTGGTTGAGTAGATTTGGTTTTGTTTTTTTTTTTTTTTTATGTAAGATAGTTGTGCTACGGAAACAGGTGCTCCAAACGTTTACAAGTACATTTGGCAACGCCTTGAAGAGTCATGCTATTATTTGCGATGCTTTTTATGGCCAGTTTGCATGGGCTTTTATTATTTTGTTATCTTATGTGTGTCGACGTTCCTGGCATTAACTAAACTTATTGCTATTAAGCAAGTGCAGTTCAGGCCATGTCTCACTTTTGTGCACTTTTGTACTCTTCTCCTTTCAAACAGAGTCGCTCTTCCATTTGATGAAAAGAGCCAAAACAATTGAAAACAAACAAAAAGATATTGGTGGATGGGCCTGATGGTTGTGGACTATGGCATCAATGTGGAAGAGGCAAAACTTGGGAAATTAGAGAACAAAATCAAAAATGAAATAGAATTGCAACAGGAAAGATCTGTTTCTGAACATGAACAAGAGATGCTACCTGACAAAGGTCCCTCAAAAATAGGCCAAGAATTAAATATCAAGCCTCCGGGACCAGTGAATTTAGTCCAAATGCGCTCGATGACAGAAAGTGCTTTGACCTTGGTTCAGAGAAAACATTCATTGGGCGATCCTGAGGAAAATGCGGAGGAAACATTTTGGCTTTGGAAACTTTATTATTGGATTGATGGACTAGCACCACAAAGCATAAAAAGATTGAAAGTCTCTGCAGAACTTTATAATTCTTTTTTTGTCAGGTAGCTTTATTGCTGTTTCATGTATTTTATTTCTGCTTTTTCCTTATCACAATACTTAAATCGATTTTTTTTTTGTTGCCGCTCGAATAATCCCAACGTCTCTGTTGGTATTATCAATATTCAAATTTGATAGTGAACTAATTTGCGGTAGGTTTTGTAATTTATTCATGTCCTATATTTGTCGCATATACTTATCTTCGATTCTTTTTCATTCTATGTGATTGTTCTTCATTTACAGAGTCCCTGCCACAGTTGATGCTGAACGTTGTCAATACACAATTATCAAATTCGTTCAACGTGATCAGTTATGTGTCTGCCTTTTTTAGTGCTGCCATGATCATCTATCACGTTGTCAAAATTGTGTACTACGTTGGATACAAGAACCACGACTTAAAAAATTTTTTGCTTTAAAAATTTGTCGTGTGTTCGGTGATGTGATAATAAGTGTGTCGAGTATTGAATATAATAGTTCTTCAAAAAAAAAAAAAAATTACAAAATAATTTATTTTTTCATGGTCTGCTCGGGACAATCCAGAGAGGCCATTTAGTATCAACAAGTGATTTTTGAGAACGAAAAAAGATTGTTCAACATCCAAACTTATTTCAACAAAAAGTGCGTCATAAATAAACAAAAACACTCTGTTGCAAGCAAATGAAAACAGCTTCATTTCAAAAAAAACACGCATGTAATTGCACCTCTGCAGGTGATTTATTTTTCAGAATTGACAAGGCAAATGTTTTTTTTTTGCCCAATTGCACCACAGTTTGTATCACAATTCAGGGTGGCTTAAGAAAAACTTTAACAAAAGAAAAGGTTTGTGGTTTTGCAGTTTTCCATTCAAATCAACAGTACTTTGAGTGAGAGCACAAGAGAATTGATATGCCAAACGATCTACGGTGAGCCTATTTCTGGAGCTGTGCTTGAGAACCTCTCTCAAAAAGGAAACCACATACAGGAATGTATTATAGTGTGACAAAGGTAAAATAGTAAGTGCTTGTCTGCAATATTGCGTTATATCGGTGTTTTCATCAAAATTGGAGCACAAAGAAGCTGGGAATACTGGATCTTGTAATCCTTCCAAAAACCTTACCAATGCTTCCCCAAAGGAATGGATATCACATTTTTCGAAATCTTTGTTAGTGTCCAAACATTCGCGAATCATAGCGATATCGTTCTGAGATCCCTTGGTAATAAATATGGACTCTGTGTCCATCCCATTTTTATACAAGTGTTCGACCAATCGCCAAAGTTCCTTTGGAATAGACAGCACCTGACTACTGTCGTCTTTGGACAAATCTGTGGTGCTATTCGAGCCTTTGTCTTTCTCTTTGTCACTTTGTGTTATTTCGACAAAGCGAATGGGTTCCTTTAGACGAATTAAATAATCAAGTTTCTGTCCAAAGCACGAAGGAATGTAATCGGCATGAATGGTAACAAAGTGGAGTACTTCTTGGCCAACCCCTAAAAGAATGGTTTCGTCAATTCGGTTGTGATTGTCCATGATTTTCTTGCAACAATTGGAAGTGACCAAAATTTCAATTTTCACTTGAACTTTTTCTTTGACGGGGATAGTCCCTTGAGGCCGATCAATTTTCAACCAGCCTGGCAATGAGGGATTTTGCGGAGATGGCCCAAACTCGTAACGCACGGGGACATTGCCAATGTTGAAAATGGTATAATGGCGAGCCGAAGATTCGCCATATTTGACGCTCGGAAAAGAAAGTTCATTATCGGCGCGAATGGCAGGAATCAAAGAATTTCTTGATGATCTTTGCGTTTGCGAACCATTTCCTTCACTTTGGAAAGCTTGTCACGATCAAATACATTACACTCATAAGTGAGCCAGGCATACACCGGACGATGGTCGCTCATGGTCAAGTCCTGCACGGCATCGTATTTTAAGCATTTCACATCGCCGATATCGCCAGTGGGACGTTTGCCACGTCGCCACAAGACGCGATCGCACCATGCCGGCATACGTACTTTCTTGTCAGGACGTCGGTCATATTCTTTGGTATGGGGTTGGTATTTGTACGTCGGGGGAAAGTCAATATCAGGTTCGGCAAATTCAGCAAATGCATTTTTTTGGGTTCTCTCCAAAATCATTTGATCCTTTGCCAATAGTGTCTTCCATTCCTTTCTCCCAATCAGCTCGTACACCAATGGAATGCTTTCGAAGTTCAATCTGTAATTGAGGTCCCCTAGCCAAAAGTCATATCATGATGCGTCAAAACCTCAGTGCTTCCAAATAGCGTATTGTCCGGGTCATTGTTTTCCTTCTTTTGTAAGACTTCCTTGTTCTGCTTCGATTCGTCGTTCCCGGCCTCTTCTCGGTCTTTCTCCTCGTTTCTTAAGAATTTCAAGTTTTCGATAATCTTCCAAAAGTCTTGGTTCCTGCCTTGGACGTTATTTTGCTGCGCTGCGAGGTGGGACGAAATAAAACACAGGTGCGAATCATAAAACTTCATATGGAAACCTATGCCACCTTTGTTTCCGACTGTGCCAAACAGTCCTACTGCACATGTATTCACCAAACAATCGGATATGTGCTCCACCATGTCCGTTTTGGCAAATGCCAATAGTAACAAACCCACCATCGATTTGCTGCAAACTTTACTATAGTCGCTTCCCAGAACTTTTCCTACGCATTGCTCCCATTCCAATTTCACTTCGCTTTCCATCAAATAACTCGTCGCATTGTTCAAATCTACTATTTCTTGAAACGCCATCACATATATGTCCGGAGAACCTCCATATGCTTCCAGCATGTTTGGGTCCAATAACAGCAATTTAATACCGCTTTCGTTGCGCTCACTTGAAGGGTTCTTTGCATTCACGTTGTACGTGCTGCAAAATATATTCACTTTCTTTTTTTCCGTGTATTGCTTCCATTCTTTTAACACTTCCCATTCGAAATACTCACTTGATACGTCCCAATCCATGCTGTATTTTTTTTTTTTACCTTTTTGAGTAAAAAAGTTCCGTTCTTCGGCTTTGAGTAACCGGTTTTGACAGAATTATTACGTGAAAAATAAGCAGTTTGTTTTATTGAAAAAAATTCAGTTAATGGCTGACATTCAATTACATATCTCGATAGAGAAAATGAAAACGATACTTTTCTTATTTTGAATGGTGGTGCGAATCACCGCCTATGAAAAAATTAAGGAATTTGAGCACTTTCCTTGTAATTTTGTGCGCAAAAAAATAACTATCGAAAAGTTAGTCTATGATTTCGAAAAGTATAAAAAATTTTAATGGTCATTGATGGAACTAACTATATCAAATTGATTTTCAAAAGTCAAAAAAAGTATAATAATCCTACATTGGCATATGGTCCACATTCATACAATAGGCTGGATCAAATAGGAATATATATATATTTTTGATTTTATTGAATTACTGTGACATTTATTTTCGGTTTACTATTTTTATATAGCACAATAGATTTTTATTTGAACTATGAACTCTTTGTTTTATCTTCTCTGTACATTTCTTGTATTAAAAACGTAACAAAACAACGAAATGAAAATAAGCTTTGTGATTCGAGGCAGATTTTTTTCCCCCAATACAACGTATGAATGCAAGAGCTAGTGTATTTTATGAAGAAGCTCTTGAGAGAACAACCAACAAGAGCACTTTGAGAACAATGGCACTAACTCTTCTTATCTGCGCACAAAGGGAAAAAAAAAAGAAAAGTAAAATAAACTAGACAGAACACAGAGAGCAACATTTGCTTGCATCCAAATTTGAAACAACAACAACAACAAGAGCAGCAACAACAAATCCCAAACGTCTTTTCAAACATTGTAATGAAATAAGTATCTTTTGAATAGTTTTAACCGAGAGTTGTGACTTGGTTGATAGCATGAACCCATGCCTTTGCATCTTCGGTAGAAGAGCACTCAAACTTCCAAGTTTTGTCGGACATGACAACATCAAAGCGCCGTCCAATTTGGTCAACCTTGGCGCCTTTGAAGTCGGTGGAGCTGTAGTCTCTGGCCTGAGGTTTGTCAGAGTATTGCATGGTTCCGTCTTTGAAAAGCCGGAAGAACTTGGCTTCCCACAAGCTGAAAATGCCAGGACGTTCTTTTTTCATCGTGCCTTCCTTAACGACGGCCACGGGACTTGTGATGGACCTGCCAGAAGGGTATGCAGAGGTAATAGGCTTGGATGCGATCGCCCTGTCGCCAAAAGCGTTGGAAGGCCTGCGCATTTTCTTTTGGTCATTGGCATACATTTGTATCTTGATGATACTGTCTTTGAACACCTTGTTGTTTTTTTCGCCAACGACAAGAGCAGGAAAAAACTGTTCGACCAGAGACTCCAAAGTGCGAACGTCGCTGACCATGCTATTATTATTGTTGTTGTTGTTGTTGCTGACGATATTGGAGCCAAACAGTGATGCGTTGGCTTTTTGTTCCCATAAAAGACAGAGCGTCTCGGTGGTAAGAAGCGTGAACAAGCGATCGCAATATATTTCAGTAAGCTCAATGTAAGGCTTAGTGGAGTAGTGCGTATTACGCAAAGACGAGGAGACGAGCGAAAGGAATTTGGGATCCTCATACTTTTTGATCGACTCTTGTTTTTCGACTTGGAATTTGGAGTCAAGCAACAAACGTAGTCCAAACAACTTTGCGAAAGTGCTGACATTTTCGGAGCCAATCCGGACTTCAAAGTTGAGCACATTTTCAAAGAGTCGACTCAAGTGCCAATCGCCACACGTACTGGCGATATTGCCGGCGACGGAGACGACAATGCCCAAAATGGGGACATTGTTTAATAAGTCTTTGGCAAGTTGGACAGTGCCCATAGCGAAATTCATCACAGTACTCTCAAACACTACTCTGGTGTTCACATAATCTGATCGGATGATTTTGCTGTCGAAGAAATACATAGTGACCTTCTTTACAATGCATGTAAAGATTTCGCGATCAATTTCGTCTTTAATCTGCTGCGAAATCCTCAGATTTATGTCCTGCGTAATCTGTCGCAACATCTGGTCCACAGACTGGCTCATTTGTATGCGCTCGCTTCTCCACTCGTTCATCGACTCGGATACGCTGCCCATTTGTCGATTCATGTTCTTTAACTCTGTGTGAATCCTTTGCAACTCCATTCGAAGTGACTCTTTCCCACCTTGTTTCTGCTTCTTGCGCTGTCTCATCTCAATCGCTGTCTCCTCATCCGATGGCTCTTCTTCCTCGTTCTCTTTCTCTCGGCTTGCTTTTTTACTCTCATTTGCATTCTTCTCTTTTTCTTGCTCTTTACTATCATCAACATTTGCATTTGCATTATTATTATTATTATTATTATTATCGTCGTCTTCATCTTCGTCTTCGAATCCTGTCTTTGTTCTCGTGTAACTCTCGTCTCCACTCGGAGTCACCATGTCCATCTCGCTGTCGTTGCTATGTCTGTCGAGCACCTCTTCGAGCATTTGCTGCAATTTGTCCCGTGCCTCTTTTGCACTTCGCTTTGTTTTTGACATTCATTAAAAAATAGTCCCCGTTTGTCATTGAGCAAAGTGAAAACATATACATATATGTATATATACATATATGTATATGCATATATATAATATTTATTTATTTATATTTATATTTATATACATATATATATACATATATATATATATATATGTATACAAAATACATACAAGTTTCTCTCGCATCTTCTGAATGTCTGCCAATAATCTCTTCCCTTCCTCTTCTCTTTGCTTTTTCTCCGACAGTGCGTCGTTCTATTGCACATCGCAAACAGTTTGAATCACGTTTTTTTTTTTTTTTGTCGTACATTCGCTTGCAAACACAAAATACAAAACATGAAAGTTCATTGCTTTCTGTTCCAAGCTTCGAATTTGCAGGGTTTTTCTTCGATTTCTTTCTTCAACATTTCTTCTTTTTTGTTATCCTTTTCTGTCGGTGTTCGATTTTAAAAAAAAAACACGTGTGTGTTTGTGTTATGTGATTGATTATAAAAAAAAAAAAAAAAAAAAGACAAATATTGCAAACAAACAAAAAAACTGGTATCGTCGGAGGCTCTGCCTTCAATTCCTCGAGCACGAGCTCCACAATCTTTCCAATCAACACTTTTCCTTCTTTCCATGTGTCTTGCAACTGCGGAAATAATATCTCGCCTGTGCGTGAATCTACTCTGCCATGTTCCAATCCTGCCATTATTCGAAGGAGTGGAGTCACTTCGGGAAATCCGCGCAACAGATGACTTTTTTTTTTTGTGTGGCCGTGTTTTTGTCTTGTTTATGCATTCGCTTCTCACTCCACTTTTTTTAACCCCTTTTCCAAAGCCCTACACATTTAACAATAGGTTACAAACATGTCTAAATCATAATTCCCACTTAGTCCTTTCATTGGCACGCGCCAATGTCCTCCGGAAACATTCGAAATATTTGGCACTGCTTCGAGACTCTGCAAGTGGGCATTATAATCATACTGCTCCATTTTTGTGTTCCTTTGTATTCAAAATTTGCTCCACAAGGAATATGAAGAGAAAAGGAGGTTCCCAAAGAAGAATGTGTCTTTGCAGCAACGTAAAAACTTCAAAAAAAAAAAAGAAAGCAGTTGATTAAAAATTTTGTTACTTAGTGGCGAAAAAGCAATCCATTATATAATAATTTCTCTTTGCGATAAGAATAAAAAGATCCTTTATCTAATTTCAATGAACAATAATCTATTGATTTTCTTCTTAAGAACTAATGTTGATTGTTTCTACGACAAAGGCAAGAACGAAATAGGAATGATTTTCCAATTAAAAAAAGAAAAAATACAAAAAAAAAAAAAACAAAAATTCGAACAAATGACATCTACAATGAATAATTTCATCTTATGATACGTGTTAAGACGCAATGGGGGAAAAAAAAAGCATGAGCAACCAACTGAAGAGAAAAAGCTAACAATTAAATTTAAAAGAGTTAATGTTTTTCCTTCAGTTGTTGCAATTGTTTGCTGTTTCATTCTTTTTTTTTTTTTTTTAATTTTATGTGAAAATAATGATCAGAAAGAGAAGATTAATGAATTTTCTCAATCTCTTCGATTTTAACCATATCGACGAATTCTTCTTTCAAATTTCGTCGCGACCACCATTTTCCGTATTCCCAGGTGGTATTCACTCCCAGCGCAACAGCGCCGTATGGGTCATCTTCTTCATCTCCTGGAAACCTATACTCATACTTGAGAACGCGAACAGCTTTAATCGGTGTCCCAACTTGTTTGCCGAATGGATTGTGTGCCAGCAGTTTGGTGACATGTCCATTATTTTTCACGAGTTCCTTCAAGAACCTCAAAAACCATTCGTTGTTTTCTCGCGAGAATGGTCGCAATGGTAAAAACCAAAGACGCCTTTTGCCGATAAGGCCAATGCACAAGCAAACAAACAAAAAGAGGAAAAGTGTTATTTTTGTTTGATTATTTTTGTAAAAAGAGGTTTTGGAACATATCCAAAAAAAAAAATAAAAATAAAAAATACCAGTCAAGTCTAGGCATGTGCAAAAAAGCAAAGGGTGGTCTACGGTTAATGTCCCCTGGTTTGTATTGGAATTCATATGTTTTCCAAACGCAATGCAATTTCTTTGACCGGTTTTCAGAAGCTTCATTGTTAAGGATTTCTTCTTTCGCGATAGCTTGTGGATTGGTAGATTCCGTTTTTTTGGATGCGACGTCAGCAGTGCTGTAAGAATCACGCACACACACACATATACATACACATATACACATACATATGTAATATAAAAAAACAAACTACATTGAGAAAATGTCATTTGGTCTCTCTATATTTTTATATTTGCACTCAAAAAGAGAGAGAGAGAGAGACAGACAGACAGACTTCCGAACTGAGACAAGAGGGACTCGTTCTGATTCCCGGAAAGATTGACAGGGTTCTCTTTTTCCAAAGACAGAGCCGGAGCATCGGAGGAGATGACATGATACTGCGAAGCAACGGATGGATCGTCGGTGGTGCCTTGGATAATAAGTTCGTGACGGAACATGGTCATCCTCGCAAATAGACCATAGCTGTTCAAAATTCCCCACATGGAGAGTTTTAAGACGAACATACGAAAGCCAAAGCAGTCTGGAAGCTCAATTCTGCGGTATATGACGTGAAACAATGCTCGTATGCTTGCACACAAAATTAGGACAAACCACACAATGCCAAACATCAAAGACAAATACGAACCAATGGTATTGGACCACACAATGTTACTTTTGTCTCCATTGATGCCAATCCAGCTGTTCATTGTCGAAGGCCAGATGTTGTCATCAAAACATAAAATACTTAAAGACGCTGTCATTACGTTAAAAAAGCCAAAATTGCCTTTTATTATTATTTTAGATTTATATTTATTAGTTGTGTTTGTGTGTGGGTATATTTGACACATGCATGCTATCGCACATGCATGCACACATTTCGAATTTCAAAAGAAAGAGCTTGTGAGCAACAAACCTGAAGCAAAGATCAAAAACATCAAGCCACAGGTGTTTGCGGCGGCAATTAATCGAGCAATGCGAAAGGGGAAAAAAATGGGCAGAATGAAAAAGATCTCTGCGACAATGGAGCCCCATGACGAGAGTTTGAAATGTCCCCCACGGTGGAATAATATCGACGTCGGACTCGGGAGCGGCTGGGTCCAATAATGATACCGCATTGCATCCCCATCACGCCAGGTCGGACAACCACTGGCAAGCTTTACAAATCCTGCCGATATCATCAATCGATAGTGTAGCCAATAGATTAATGTGATGCCAATTCGACCTTTTTTTTTTTTTTTTTTTTTTTTTT
>ASPP01006445.1:0-10478 GCA_000512085.1 Reticulomyxa filosa
ATTCCGGTGAAATAACTTTGATTTTTGACAAAGTTAGACTGCGATCAGTATTTTTGCAATAAAAAATGTACTATAATGAAGCTTTTTGAGAAAATGACTTCTCATATGGCGCTATTGAGAATCCCAAGGAGTTACAAATAATTTTGAACAGCCTATCTATTGCTCTTTCCAAAACACCTTAAAAAAAAGTTGGATTGTAAATAATGAAACAGATATATTTTTTAGTCTGAAAAGCGTAGATTATTTTAGAATCAATTTCGGTCTTTCTACGACGATTTTACATCAATGAGAACAGCGAATAAGTTTAAAAAGTTGAAGTTTTTTCAGTTTTTCAAAGTGACATATGATTGAGTTTTTTCGCAAATAGAAAGGAGTTATTGAGTCGCGATTGCGTGGACCTGGTAGTACTCTCCGAGTTCTACAAAAGTGTGTTTTTGGTGTATCTTTTGAAATCTCAACTGTATCGAGTAAAGCTTTATTCTACGTATTTCCGGTAACAATCCACAGTTGCGTTAAAATGTTGCTCTAGTTAGAATGAAAAAAACAAATGATTTGCTACAAACTTTGAAAATAACATTAAATTCTGCAAAAAAAAATTTTTGATAACAAAAAATTGAGTTTTCTCAAAAACTATGCAACATAGAAAGCTAATTTTTTTAAAATATACTAATTGTAAAAAAAATTTTGCAAATTTCATGATTACGACAAAGTCACATTATCAACTTCTTCTCGGAAATTTTTAAAAATCAATAAAATATTTAAATTTTAAACAATTAGTAAATATATAATAAAAACTAAATTCAAAATTATATTTAAAAATTACAATATTATTATATATATTTTTTAATAAATATAATGCAATTTTAGGTGTCAACTTTAATTTACATTTTACTGG
Organism: Reticulomyxa filosa; assembly: GCA_000512085.1. NCBI lineage: Eukaryota > Foraminifera > Reticulomyxidae > Reticulomyxa > Reticulomyxa filosa. Next base: position 896 of record ASPP01006445.1, read on the forward strand.
ATTTTCTGTCTTGATTTTACATTCAATAAACATATTGTTTTATCATATTATAATGACGCAATAGTTTGACTAATATGTAGAATATTTCAATTCATTTACATTATCTTGATGGTCTTCAAATTTTTTCAGGCTCAATTTTATATCTAATATGATGATAGTCTTGTCATATGGACAAGATAAAGCAAAGTTGCAATTTGTGGAAAATTGTATTTGCATTAAATCTGAATATTGTTTAATTTTTTACCCATTAAATCACATATGATAATTGCTTTGTTAGCTGATGATGCACAATCATTTACTATCTATCAAAAAGTGTACTATAAATATATTAATATCAATCATTTTTTTGATTTCTTTTCCAGAATTTATTTTCCATAATCACATGGCTTGTGAAATGAACACAATATAATATATTTACTATTAAATCGAAATACCATTATAACTTCTTAAATTCATTTCTTGATTTTATATTAGCAAGCGAATAGTATTGTCATCTGAGCACGAAGCAATGAGCTTTCTATTGGCGAAAATTCCGCAATATTGACACAATCAAAATGTTTATTTAAAATTTGTGTTTATTCTCCTGGTACAACATTCTATATTTGAATAGTACTATCATTTGCTAAAAATCTTATACTATTTATCCACATGTCGTGTCCTTAAAAACCTTCCACAATTTGACTATGTTGGATATAATAAAATTTTATAATTACAGTAGCTACTTTTACTAGTGTAAAAAAACGTTGAACAGCAATACTTAACTTATTTCAGAACCATTCAAAGCCACACTAGTTTTAAACTTAAAACTCGAATCCAATTTGAATAATTATCTTATTTTGTCGCAATTGATAAACCCAAGTATTAACAATAATTTAAATAAAATGCACTTTTGAATTTTACTCAATTCGACCACGCCACTTAGGATGTATTGCTTAAATATGAAATACATATAAAAAGATGAAAAGAGGAAATTACATCTTATTTGTTGTTTATTTTATTGAGGTAATGAATAAACAGAAATAAGCAAAATGTAGCAAGAGAGAATATTCGTAAGAAGTGAACAAGATGGAGAAAGCGCAGCTCTATTTCTTACGCCATTGTGTCTGCAGGATAGAAAAGCAGTCTGCAAAGTTTTATGAGAGTACAGTTTTATTTTAATTTGAAAATTGTTTAATTCATTTCAATTAAAACATATGACTTTTTTTTTTTTGGTAATATCACTTTTACTTAATGATTGAAGTTTTTTTTAATTACAAAAAGATAAATAAAGACAGAGAAGAAATAAAGCAATTTTTTGGAGAAATCACATACCAAAAAAAACCCTCCCAAGGATACAACAACAACAAGAAAAAGTGTTACCAATGAGAGTCAAACTCAACAAGAACAAAGGGTATCATCTCACTCCAATCGGGTCTGGTATTGGTGAGAGGATTGATATAATTGCGATGAAAAGGGAACCACTTTCTGTCCATAGCGAGTTCTTGTTGAGTGATGCAAAAGTGTGGAATGCCATCGTCAAAGGAGTCGCAAAGGACATGACGCATGAAAGAGACAACGAACAATTTGTCCAAGATATCGGGATTGGTGATGACACTGGAGATATTGGGCGGGAAGTTCATGGCCGACTTGGCATAAACATCGCCCATGTAGCACAAGTGATTGGCACGATAATACCTTTGTTCGCCGACGTTCCACCCAGCTTCTTGAAAATAGGGGACAATATTTTCCCACATGTTAGTGCCGACAAGACTATGAGCGACGCCAATCATGAGGAAATACGACGAGTTGGTCATATAAAACACTTCAGGCGCAGTGACAAAGTACTGTGAGTCGCGATTGTCCGCCAAGCAACGCGTGTCATACTCCAAGCAGCCAAAGCCATAATCGAGCGTGCCATGATAGAACGGCGCACTCACAATCATCGTGCGATACTCGAAGCCAAAGCCAGTGCGTACATAATTCACCACGCTGGATACAAGCGTTTGAAACGCGCTTTCGAGCTGTCCGCCGTACATCGTCTGCTCGCTTATCCCGGTCGTCGTGTTGCGAATCATCGCGTCGCATGCCTGTCTGGGCTTCTTGTTATCTCGTAAGCTTGCCGGCGGTGTGATCTTGTAAATGGTATAATTGCGCGACATGTAATCCATCCAATCGTCGTGGGTATATCCTTGTGTCGTTGCTACCATTCCTCCTCGATACATTAATGCAAAGTTATCCAATGTCTCTCCTGACAATAACTGCTCTTCCCAATTGCTTGTTTGGAAGTATACGTGTCGTGTCTCTCCTTTGTATGTGTATTCGTATGGAATGCAGTCCAGGTTTGTCGTTGCCCCCAAACCACCTTTTCGAATGCGTTTTTTATGTCAGTATACGTCTCTATGTCACCCGTCGATACGTATGTGGCAATGTTGTCGAAGGTGCGATTGCCGTACGGCTGCGTGGATATATTCATCACGCGCTGGTTTAACATGTCCCCCAACGAAGCGTAAGGGTCGATCACTAATTTGTTCTCGTCATTATTGCTGCTGCTGCTGTTGCCTGCGCGGAAACGCAAGTTCACATACGACCGATAACTTATGTACTCCGTTGGTGGGGTGCAGTCGTGCCATAAGATCGCCGAACTTGCGTAGAGCATATAATAATCGGTGTCGTATTGGTGGGGACGGAGGTGGCTTTTCGCACCTTTCAACGATATTATCAAGTCTTCTTCTTCTTCTTCTCCTCTTCTGGAATGCTCTTGTGATAAATCCGATTCTCCTATCTCACGTTGAAATGAAAACAAACTGTAACCTAACATCGGATTCGCACCGTAACTTGACACGTTGTAACGCCAATATGCCCAACCCCTCTCCACTTCATATCCCAACGATTCTAGCTCGGATAACACTTGCTCTAACGCTGTATCATTCCTTTGGCACTCTAATACACTATTCACCAAGGTTATGCACAATCCGCATAGCAATAGTCCCCTTGTCAAATGGAAGGGTTTCCAAATTGCCATCATTGTGGGTTCAGCCCCCTCTTTTAAAAATAAACCTAAACATCTCACTTTTTTTACTAGATTGCAGTGGATTTGTGCAAGTGTTTTGGGGCTATGCTTTACATTCACTTCCACTTTGTTAAAATACTTGTTTGCATTTGTTTCACTTTTTAAATGATTTTTAGATGTAACCATTTCACTTTCGGTTCTCTTTTTTTTTTTTGGAAAATGTTTGTGAACTAAAACTTTTTTCAAATTTTGAAGTCGATCTTTTTTGTTCTCTTCAATCCTGACGTTTTCGTTCAAGAGACAATCAGGTCAGAAACAATCATAAAATACATTTTTTTCGTGATCCTCAAAGTAGGTTGAATGAAAACTAGCGTAACCTGTAGACGGCCCACAAAAGTACTCAAACAAAAGAGAAGGAGAGTACAGGTCCGCACGTTTGCGCAGACGTAAACTATGCCAAGACAGCCAAATATCAATGGTTTTAGACCCAACGATTGTAGCTCACTTGTAGAAACACAAAGCGATTCATTTATTAAAGTTTGGATAAAATTACTGTCTTTTTGCAAAAAAAAAAAAAGGTTTTAATCAGTTGGTTGAAATATTATGTGACTAGACCCAAGAAATAATGCGTGTGTTTACACATGGTAATATAAATGAGTTCTACCATGTTTGTAAAGAACGCACCAAACTCATAGGAGGTATGCAGAATGGAGTAGAAGTTGGAAAGTATGAAGCGGAAATGAAAGCATTGATAAGATTGTACGGTGATGTAATTAAAGAAGAAGAATTGAAAAAACTACTTGAACAAAGCAATGGCAATGTATCAATAGTGATTGATCAGATTACAGCTACACTGCTGAACCAGAATGTCATTCATATTTTCCACACATACAAAAAAAAAAAAAAAAAAAAATTTACATATATTTTTGCATAATAAAACAAAACGATAAATAGACTGTTGTTCAAGATTCAATTGAAGAGCATAAAATGGAACAAGTTAAGACTAACGAAGTAGGACAAGAGCCAGAACAATTGAAAAAAGAAGAAGAAAAGGCAGAAATTGGAGAAACTAAACCAGGAATTAATTTGCAAGGTTATTGCATAAACATGGATTGTTTGGCTGCAAAGGCTCATTTACCAGTATGGGTGAATCTTGGATTTGCTGATATTTCATTTCATTCAGATAAAACGTCCTATCACTGTCCAGACTGCGGACAATTGACTGTCACATCAGTTATAAAGACAATGGTTTTTAATTCAGAACACTCAATCAGTGCAAGTGATAGCTCTATTCCTGTGAAGCATAATCACTATCAATGCTTTTATTCAATCAAATCAGGATTATCTTATGAAGTGAAAGCAAAGAAAATAAGACAACATGCAATAAGTCTGGACGATTTAATTACTCGAAGTGAAAATGCGATGATAAGTAATGAAATACTCAATTTAGTAGCTGAATTACAAAAATATCTGATAACAGTTGTAAAGCCACCCAAAGTAAAAGACAGTGTAAGACTATTAGAAAAGATTAAATGTGATTACAATGGAGATTATAATCAAGTATTTGATGTTGGAAGATTTACAATCTTATGTGACAATGCAACCAAATTGCAAACAGCAGTAGCGGTAATGAAAAAGGCAGAGAAATTTAATTTGATTGTATCTGAGGATAAAGATTTCTTTGAAAGACAATCGAAGACACATCACAGATTCCACAATATTAAATTATATGTCCCAAAACATGATGTATATGTGGAGATGCAAGCAACATTAAAAAACTTTACAACATTGGAAGGATATACTGTAATAGAGAATCCAAAATTAAGTCATCTGTTTTATGAGCATATCCGGGCATGGAAACCAAAGAATACAGAAGAAGAAGATTTAAAGCAAGCAAGTGATGAGGCTTTGACAAAAATTAACGATGTTATTTGTGAATGGACTGATGACAAAGGAATACAAAAATTAGCAAATCGTTATAAATCTCACCTGGATATCGGAATATTGAAACCTTCACAATTGTTTAAAAGTGAATCAGATATTAATAATAATGTGTCATTGAAAATGGCACAATTTGTACATGAACAATTATGTAAATTCACTCCAGAGAAAATGAAAGGGAAAGCTATTTATGTAATCTTATATGAATATTATAAAAAGTTTATTATTGGAAATAAAAATCCAGCAAGTTGTTCTGATTTTGCATTATTATTGCAAGAATCAAGGAAACAAGAAATGGAAGAAGATATTGCAATATCACAAGCCCTTGAAATGTATATTTCATTACAAGCAAATAGTTATCCACATATAGACGGTGATGACAATGAAAAAAATGATACATTTGATTGTCATCAACATGTGATTGAATTTTTGGAAAAAGAGACAGTAGAAGAAAAGAAACGTGAGAAACAATATCAACAACAAAGAAAAGTAATTATAATTCAAGGAAAATCAGGGTCAGGAAAAAGTTTATTCTGCCGTCATTTAGAAACAATATTATGGAGTAATTATGCTTTTAATTCAAAACAGCCTATTCCTGTTTATATTTCTTTTCCAAAGGTTTATAACAAAAATAATGAAAAAGATATTATTTTACAAGCTTTACAAGGTAAACATATCAGCAAAGAAATCATGGACGCAATTCGTGAAAAAGTACCATTTGTATTCATTATGGATGGTTTTGATGAAATATTCGATAAATATAATAAAAATGAAAACAATGATAAGTATTTTTATGATCGTTTTAATTTAAATCAATGGAATGCAAAAGTGATTGTCACTTGCAGAAGTAAAGTATTAAGTGATGAAGATATTAATATCGCTTTAGTTAATGTAAATCAAACTCAAAATATAACAACATCAATGATGTATTTATGGCCATTCACAAAACAACAAATTCATAATTATATTGAAAAATTTGCAGTCATGAAATCAAAAAATAAAAAAAAAGTGATGATAGCAACGATTGGACACCAAAGAAATATGAAGAAACACTGAATAATTATCCAAATCTACAAAAAATGGTAGAAGAGCCTTTTCTCCTTCAGCTCATTTTAACAGTATTGCCATCACTGGTGAAACAATATGGTGCAGGAAGCAGAATTTCAAAAGCAAAAGTATATGAAGTATTCAATAATCAATGGATAGATATCCACAGTGAAAATATTATTTCTAAATTAACAGAATTAAGAATTCAAATGAATATTAACAAAATCAAATATACATTGAAACAATATTGCCTCGATTTAGGCTTTGATATGTTCCATCAAGGAAACCAAGTTGCAGTTGAACCAGAATCTCAACATGAAAACAATGACATTAACACCTGGAGTAAATTAGATCCAGAAATGGAAAGTGATAATAAAAATGGTGTTGTCGATGAAAAAATAGAAATAAAAACGATCAATGATACTTCAAATTCAAAAACACAAGATGTTTGGGAAAAATATTTCAATGGCGACAGTATTGCAAAATATGTATTGAGAAGAGTTGGCGATAACAAATATCAATTTTTACATAAGTCATGCCAAGAATATTATGCTGCACAAAAAATTATATTTGATATTATTTCGTGGAAACCAAATATTGTTACGATTGATAATCAACAATTTCAGCAACAATTTGAAACACATGTCCGACAATTGTCTATCAATCGCAAATTATTAAATGAAGAATTGGGAATTATTCAATTTATTGCAGAGAGAATTCATGATATAAGTCCAGTATATATTAATTTAAAATCAAGATTATTTCGAATTGTTGAATCATCAAAAAATAATGAAAATATTAGCATTGCGGCTGCAAATGCAATTACTATACTTAATTCAGCAAATGTAAATATGCATTATAGAGATTTGAGCAATGTCAAAATTCCTTATGCAATACTGGATCATGCATTTCTTGAAGGAACCAATTTTACTAATGCTAATTTAAATAATGCTAGTTTTTATCAAACTTGTTTAAACAAAACTAATTTCACAAATGGATCGATGAATGATGTCTACTTTGGAGAATATGCATATTTGGAAGGACATTCAAATGGGGTAAACGGAATTAAATTTTCTCCAGATGGATTAAGAATCGTATCATGGTCAAATGATGAAACTTTACGAATATGGGATACAATATCAAGACAACAGCTTTATGTATTGACAGGACATTCAAATTGGATAAGTGCAGCACAATTTTCATCCGATGGTTCTAAGATTGTATCATGTGCATGGGATGATCCAATTCGAATATGGGATGTACTATCAGGTAAACAGATTCAATTATTGGAAGGACATTCGGATAATATATGTATAGCACAATTTTCACCAGATGGTTCAAAGGTTGTATCATGTTCAGAGGATGAGACAATTCAAATATGGGATACATCATCTGGAAAACAAATTCACTTGATTGAAAAAAATGCAAATTGGGTGGAATTTTTTCCAGATGGCTCCAAAATTGCAGCGTGTTTAGAGAACGGTGCCATTCAAATATGTGATGTATCATCTGGTAAACGACTCCAAATATTGAAGGGACATCTAGGTCTTATAACTGGAATACGATTTACTCTCGATGGATCAAAAATTATATCTCGCTCAGAGGACAATACTATCCGAATATGGGATGTATTATCAGGTAAACAAATTTTTTCATTAGAAGGACATACTAAGGATATAAATGGAATACAATTATCATCAGACGGTTTAAAAATTTTATCATGTTCAAGTGATGGCACCATTCGAATGTGGGATTTATTTTCTGGACGACAACTTCAAGTATTTGAATATTCACAAGGAATAACAGAAGCAAGATTTTCACCTGACAGCTCTAGAATTGTATCTAGTTCTAGTGATAAAACAATTCGAATATGGGATGTATCATCTGAAAAGCTACTTCAAGTATTAGAAGGACATTCAGATGAAATAAATGGAGTAGAATTTTTCCCAAAAGACAATAAAATCTTATCATGTTCAAAAGACTGTACAATTCGAATATGGGATATAGCTTTAGAAAGAAAAATCCAGTTAACTGAAGAATATTTGGCTAACCTAATGGATGTAAGATTATCACATGATGGTTCCAAAGTAATATCATTTTCCTCAGATAAGACAATTCGATTTTGGGATATACAATCAGGAAAACTAATTCAATCATTTGAAATAAATGTAAGTGGTGAATATGGCATTCAATTTTCTTTAGATACTTCCAAACTTGTATCATATGAACGCAATAACGAAATTAAAATATGGGATGTGTCATCTGGAAAACAGCTTCAAGTATTAGAAGGACATTCAATCGATGCACAGGGAGTACAATTTTCATCTGATAATTCTAAAATTTTATGTTATTTTCCAAACAAGACAATTGGAATATGGAATGTGATATCTGGCAAACGACTTCAAGTACTAGAAGAACGTTTAAACTATGTAAGTAAAATAAATTTTTCACCAGATGGTTCTAAAGTTGTATTTTATTCTGAGGATAGAACACTTCTATTATGGGATTTGTTATCTGAAAAACAATTCAAATTAGCAAAATATGAACATTATACTTACGACATTAAATTTTCATCAGATGGATCGAAATTTGCATTTGATATATCGGGTACGCTTCATATCTGGGATATATTATCTAAAAAGCAGCTTTTATTATTAAAAATGGATTCTCCTACAAAGGATTTGCAATTCTCTCCGAGTGGTACCAAAATATTATTACGTTCATATGATAAAAAAATAAGACTATTGGATGTGTTATCTGGGAGCAAAATTCATATATTTGATGGGTTTTCAAATGTATTGGGAATGCAATTTTTGCCTGATGGTTCAAAATTTATCTCTTATTTAGAAGATAACACAATTCGAATATGGGATGTATCTTCAGGAAAACAAATCCAATTGTTAGAAGGACATACAGGAGGTATTGCTGGCATACAATTATCACCAGATGGATCGAAATTGGTGTCATATGCAAAAGATAAAACAATCCGATTATGGGGTAGTGACAGTGGTAAAATAATTGATGTGAATGAGAGTAGTAGAGTGGAATGTATTTGGAAAGTGGGCGTTCAAAGTTTTGGCTTATGTATGAAAGACAGTATTTGGAAAAATACAAATGGTTTAACTCAACAACAGAAATTGCTTGTAGAACAACGTGGTGGAAAATTTTAATTATTAACATGAAAATAAAACTCGTTTTTTAGTTTTGTTTGTTAGATATGGTAAGATCAAAAGCATAAAGATTTAAAAATTAAATTATATTTGCAGACTGGTTTACTTGTAATATATTAAAATAATAATCAAAAATAAAAGATTTTAATTGTCTATTTCTACAAATGTCGAAACAAATCAAAGTACATCAAATAAATTATTTTATGTATGGCATCAATAGAAGCAAAAAAAAAAAAATATATGTACAACTGAGTAATAAAAAAAAATTATTCTGGCAAAAAGCGGATTCCTTTTTGATTTATGATATCATGATTGCTGTTTTAAAATTAAAAATTAATTATATGTTCGTTTTATATGTTTTGCTTAAGATAAATGTTTATTTTGGCAATTACAAATTACAGTATGTTGCAAAAAAAACTGAACACCTAAAATGCCA
>ASPP01006491.1:0-20020 GCA_000512085.1 Reticulomyxa filosa
TACTACTAATAATTGTAAGTCAAGAGTACCCACTTGAAAGCACAAATCTTTTGAACTAGGACTCAGTACAAAAAGTGAACTTCCAAAGGTTGCAAGTTTTGTTGTTTGGGAGCCTAACATTCTTTTTAGTCAAAATTGTTTCTTTTTTAGGTTTTTCATTGTTAATACGTTTAATGTTTGTAGTATCATGCCTTCAATAAATTTTAGTTGCGTTTGCTACGAAAGGCGAATTGCCGTAGGTGTGTTTTTTCTTTTTGCTTTTTTTGTACAGGAGGATACCTTAATCTGAGAGCTACTGATGTGTAAAATTTACCGCAACTAATGATTCTGATTTTTTTGGAATTTCTTTGTTGTGTGCAACAATTGAATTCGAAATAAGCTGATTGTTTGTTGTGACATAGATGGCAAGAATTTCGAAAGATTCTACGAAGCTTGTAAAATTTACTGTGTGTTGTTTTCTAAAAAACAAGCAAAAAATAATTTTTTCAAGCTAAATTTTATTTTTGATGAAATTGATTTTCCATTTTCAAAGGGAACTAAAAATAAGCAATTCATTGTGGAAGCTGTAAAGAGAGAGTTGATAAGCAACTTTCAAACAAAACGAATAATTTATATCAATTTAATGTACCAAAAATTGACTTATCAAAACTTTTGTATTATATTTAATTCCAGCAACTATTTGCAATAACAAAATAATGATCTGCCAAACATGAATTTTTTACGTAACATGTATCTTTAAAGAGTAACATTGCCACAATTGACAACTTGCTTGCACTTTAAAGCTGGGCATCTGCCCGTCATTTGTGTCAATGGGCAACACATTATGTGAGTCAATTTTATTAGGATTAAAAAAGTATATCAAACCTGATAGATCAAATTATTAGGTCGAAATAAAAAATGTATTGATAGGGTAATGTAACAACAAACCTCTAAGAGCACTTTGAAAAACGTAAAGGTCAAGGTAACAAGAAAAAAGGCTTATTATTGCAAAAGCAACAGTTTTAGTGACCAACTCAAAACTTTTTTCCCTTCTTGAAAATCTTAAAGTGTGTCTCAAGGATGCTTGCGCTTGTAAATCATGTTGTCAATTTTCGTGCTTTGCACCTGACATTTCTAAGAAAGTCGGGATTATTTTTTTTGTTGGGTTGGACTCTTGTGGTGTCAACCCTCTTTTTGTTTACGTCCTTTGGGACGCAGGAAATTGTTGTGGAAGATGTCACCAAGCCTTGGCCAGGTTCAAAACGCAGTCCAAACATTGTGTTTATTTTAACGGATGATCAAGTAGGTGTGCTTTTTTAAAGCAGTGCTCATTATGCACATACGACACATGCAGTGGATGTGTCCCCCTTATTTTCTTTCGCGAAAGGGGAAGGCAGGGAGAGAGGGCGGCAGTAAAAGGTTCACTAACAAAAAGAGGTAGGAAACAAATGGATGGGAGAAAAGAAAATAAAAAAATAAAAAACAGGATTTAATATTGGATGGAATGTCAACAATGCCAAAAACGTTATCGTTACTAGCGAATGGAGGCATGACATTTACGAATGCATTTGTGACGAACCCAGTGTGCTGCCCCTCACGTGCGTCAATATTGACAGGTATGTATCCGCACAATACGAAAGTGTATAACAATAGTCGTCGTCCGGGCAACGGCGGATGTACGCCATTCAATTTCTTGTCGTTCATTGAGCATTACAGTTACAATCGCTTTTTGAACAAGATGGATTATAAGCCAATAGACGATCCTTTGGAAAGGATTAAGCGTTTGGGTCCTAATTGGGAAGCTACGTATGATCTTGAGGTCCCAATAGACCGTGGACATCTCTTTCGAAATACGTCATTCGACGATCAGTTATACACTCATTCGAAAGCTTCCCAACAAAAGCAAGACACGCTCGCTGTTGAATATATGACCTTTCATTCTGGCAAATACCATAATGAATATTGTTGCTATGGGCCACCAGGTTTTTGTTTGTGTTACACACATACATGTATATACATACGCATACATTTATATACACATGTTTATGTATTAACACGTCCTAATAAAACAAAAAAAAAAAAAAAGGGAGAGGTCATTTTTTTTTTTATCCTTTTTTTTCTTTTTTTTTTTATGTACGTTTTTTTTTTTCCAAAAAAATAAAAAAAATGTATATATGTATATACGTACGTATGAAAGGATGGGATGTATGGCGAGGCCAAAATAAAAACAGCAAGTTTTACTTTTACCAGATAATCGACGAAAATTGGAAAGAAGAAGGGTATGGGAATAATCCGGACGAATATATGACCGATCGGATGAAGACGTGGTCATTAGAGTTTTTGGAAAAGTACCAAAGGTTTAAAGTGGAGTATACGACGAACACGAAGACATTGGAAAAAGTAGCACCATTCTTAATGGTGCTGAGCGTGCCGGCGCCGCATAATCCTTTTGAGCCCGCACCTCGACATGTAGATGCCTCCGAGCGTCTGCCGTCGGCTCCTCGCACTGCCAACTTTGGGCGCTGTAGCGTTGCCAGCGAAGACAAACACGTACCCATACGAGGGGCGCCGTGTTTGAGCGAAGTGCAAACGGCAGAGATCGATTCGTGCTTTCGAGGGAGGTTAGGCACACTAATGAGTGTCGATGAATTGATCTATGATATTCACGAGTATATTGACAAACAAATGGGCTTGTTGAACGACACCTATTTTATATTTACCAGTGACAATGGCTATCACTTGGGTCAAAATAGTCTCATGTACGAGAAACGACAGCCTTATGAGACAGACATTCGCGTCCCATTTTATATCAAAGGACCTGGCATTCGTCCCAATTCCACTTATGACGGTATTGTTCTGAATATTGATATTGCACCGACTTTGATCGATTTGGCCAGAGGTTTCGTCCCTCCTCATGTCGACGGCCAGAGCTTGGTCCCCGTTCTCTTTGCTTCTCAAGACAGTGATCGTGCGAATCCGCGAACAATGGACGAAAGGTTCTTGGTCGAATACTACGGCGAGTCGTTTGAAAATCCTCCCCATCTCGGTATTCAAACCTCCAATGGAGAACATCCTGCGTTTACTCATACGCCCGCCGACACGTGGAACAATACGTACAAATGCATTCGCGAAATCGAACGCTCGAAAGGCGATGTGCTAGGCAAAATTTATTGCCAGTTCACTTGCTTTGATAAGGATAAAAATCCATCCCCGTGCTTAAAGAACACTCCTGAGGCAAAAGGAGAATATTTTCATTTAGATAAAGATCCTTGGCAATTACAAAATCAATGGCACACTCTGTCTTCCAAACATATTCTCAAATACAGCAAACTCATTTCTGAGTTTTCTACTTGTCGTAATACTGCACAGTGCAATCATTTCCGATATGGTCGGGTTGATCCTTAGACTACTGCATGTTTTCTTCTTTTTTTTTATTAATTCAATAGTTTGCACGTTTTTGCAAGGTGCAACTCGCATGCGCAGGATTGCACGCGCGCACGTGTATTTCTGTGGTGGGACGTGCTTGTTTGTTTTCATTGTAATTTTTTTCTTACTCTTTTTAAACAGTAAAAACAGGTGGCAACTTGCCACCGTGAAAAAGTTTCATCACACAAGTTTCTCAGCTTCCTAAATCTCTTGATTCTTATATTCTTTTAATCCATTGTTTTTTTTTAAAATTAATTTCAAACAACCAAAGCAGCCACATTAACAACATCATTAGCTTGGATAAAAAAAAAGCAACACAGGATTAGAATTGATTAATTTGAATTTTTTCAAAGTAACAATTCATCAATACCATTTAACCTTTGGACAAGTTGCTTCAATAAATTTTTTTTTGAACAAACAACGCCGTTTAAGGTGTTGCAACTGCCCCCAGCACGTTTTGCAGCAAAAAATTTCGAAATTTGAACAGCATAATTGATTATTATATAAATTTTCATCACATACATTTTCTTCAATGCAACGTTCTGATTTGGAAGCAAAAGCCTCAAGTAAGCGTGTCACTTAAAACATGAAAAATTCTCTCAAATCGTCGACGCTTATTGCACTTTTTATTTGTATTTTTGAAGGTACGAAAAAAACCAAGAAAAAAAAAAAAGCAAAGATAACAAATCTTAGAAAAATGTGTTCGTCGTCGATGGACAAAACAAGAGATAAAACAATTAATGGAGCATGTAGAGCGTCCACATACAAAATTGAAAGATGTGGACTGGGAGAAGATTGCGCAAATGTACGAAGACCGCACCCCGACGAGTTGTCAACAGAAATACTACGAGATAAAAAGAAAGGAAAAGCAACAGCAGCAGACAGCGTCTCCAGAAACGCCATTGATGAGTGAGGAGTCTCTGCCCCCACGCACATTGATTTCCTCGCCCCCTGCATGTGGTGAAATACAGTTTTTGCAGCATTATACTTTTTTTGAACTTTAAAAAAAAAGGGGGAAAAAAAGTGAACCTTTTTTTTATTTTTTTTTTAAATAAAAAAAAAAGTCGCAAAAGAATACGCGAAAGCGAAAAACGTGAGAATAGTGGTCGTAAAAACGGCGGCGGTGTGAGTGGCAGTGACAGCAGCGACAAAGATGGTATATCCAACAACCGCCCACCATTGAAACGTATGAAACGCAACTGTGGACATGCGTTGAACGCAAAGCCACAAAATACTAATGGTAACAGCAGCATTAACAACAACAATGGTAATGGCAGTGGCGTGAATCACAAATGGATGAGCCAATATCCGCTGTTGACAGACGTGGAAATCCGCGAAAAGCAAGAGTTGCAACGCAAGATGCGAAATCGCAAGTCGGCGGTCGCGTCGCGAAATAATCGCCGTCTCAAAAAAGAATGGCTTACAACTCAGCTCTGTCAAGCCAAAAAGAAAATCGAACAATACAAGACCACTGTTTAGCTGTTTGTTTTTTTTTTAATTCAAACTTTGGAAAAGTCATGATATTTTTTTTAAGATTGTGAACATTCGAGAAACTCACTCTTTTTTTTTTTTTTTATAAAAATAAATGCAATGTGTTTGTCAGAACAAACTAAACTTGAGTGATTACACGTTGTCTTTGGAAGAGCTCAAAGTCGCTGTCAAAAGCAGATTGCAACAGACCTCAACGGTCAACGCCGATAATCCATTGTATCTGACCGTCATGAATGAATTGGCAAAGTGCTCGCTTCGCTGTGACTCAGAGTTTGTTTTTTTTGGAAAAAGGGAATAAAAAGTGTTTTTTTTATGTAATGATGAGTTAAATGGCACAAAAAAAAAAAAAAAAAAAGGGAAAAGTGTAAACCGAGAAAGCAGTTTGCAAACCCTGAACAGCAACACGAGCAAAGAACGAAAGCCAATATGTGTTGAGAAAAAGATGTCGTCCACAACAACAGCGACAAGATTGGGAATGATGGGAAGTAAGAAAACAATAGAAGGCAAACGAACAGTGACAAAGTCGACCATGCCTGGTGGCTTAAAGCCTTGCATGATAATGTGTTGCATGTTCTTAGGAGGCAATGGTGAAATGGACATCAACATTGGAGAAGGAAAGCAAGAACCCTTTTCGTTTGAAATGGATGGAAGTGATACCATCGGATTGGGCATCAACTCGCGTTCCAGCTTTTTGTCGACGTGCGAAGGTGCGGATGCACCCATTGACGACTTCTTTCTGAAACAACTGGACAACAAAGACGAATATGCCATCCCTTTGGACGCTTTCGATCAAGACACTGCCCTCGACTTTCCTGTTTCCATTCATTCCAAAGACTTTACTTCCACTGGTCCATGTTCATGTCAGTTAAGTTGTTTGGCCTCACAATTGCTTCTTTTTTTTTTTAAATCATTTATTTGTGCCAAATTGCAAAGTCTTAATCGCAAATACAATTTTCTTTGTACTACAACTTTGCATTTTCACAACGCCAATTTCACAATAGAAATTGCATTGGACATGATGCAGTTTCCAACAATTTATTTACCAATGAAATGAATTTGGTTAATTTTAAAAAAAATTCTTTGGTTTGTTTTCCCTCCCTCTCCTGTTTTTGAACTTTGTTGATTTGTGAATAGTGCGAGACACAACCGTCATTGACCTCATTTACGTCACCTTTGACTGTCTCCAGCACGGCGAATACGCAAATCCCAGCTATTCAAATGCCCCTTCCTGCCAATCCTTGCGGTGAGGTCATATTCGATCAACTGGGCGCCGAGACTGGGATGAATGAGTTGTTGCATCAAGACAGCGACATGAAAGATGGAGTCAAAGATGAACAAATGACTCGGGAAGGTGACAAAGACACACGTTGCCACGAGTCGTTATTCACTCCGACTCAGGATCAATGGAGGGAAGCCAGGAACAATGTGCTTAAGGATTCGAATGGAGGTACTACTGTAGCGGGCATGAGTCTTGATGAGGGTTATGATATGTTCCCTGCTACAAATCATTATCCATGGACCCGCCAAACCTCGAATTCCAATCTTAACAATCCTAATTCTAATTCGAATCCCATTTCTACTTCTACTTCCGATTGGAATGGTATTCGAATAAAAAGAAACATATACATATATGCATATGTGTAAAAAAAAAATATGTAATATATACATGCACATACTGGAAACTCTAGAACTGCAACACTTTATTTGTTTGTATATGATATGATTAATATACAAAGGTAATTCCTCCAATTTCAATTTGCTTGAAAACAATCTCTGGGGTGATGACGCTCTGGATATCAATCCTGCACCGGAACTGGTGCGCACAGAAAGCGCAGACCCTTTTTCTGTTTCAATTCCTTCTGCTAATCACTTCACCAATTCGGTGACATCTCCTTGGGATAACAGTGCCAACGAAAATCTTTCGAGATCTCCTTCGCCTTTTTTCCGATTTTTTTAAATTTTTTTTTAATGAAAAGAAAAAATTATCTTTGAGTACTTTTTTTTTGTGTTCTTTTTTTCGTTTTATTTTTCTACGTTTATCCCTATCCTACCTCCTTTCATCATTAGCCACGCAAGGATTGGTCATTAACTATATCATTTTTCAATCTTGCAAAGGAGTACTACAAACAAACAAAGCAAAATTTCATTGTTTTGATTTGTTTTGTTGCAAATTTTGTGGGCTTGATTCTTGATATTTTTTGTTGTTGTTATGTTTGGTTGGTTTTGGTTTTGGTTTGCTTTTGGAGAGGAAAGGAAATTATCTTGCCATAACATCGTTTATTGGTGCAAAATTGGTCCTATTTGGACATCAAGAAGACAGTTTCAAATAAGAAATACAAAAAACAACTCCAAAAGTATATATTGAGCATTTCAATTTGAATGAATAATTTTACTTATCGTCAGTGTCTAATTTTCAGATCTTTAAAAAAAGACAAGATATTCTTGTTCATAGAAATTGATGATCAACACTTGTTGTAAGACATTATCACATTTTGATTTACGGAATTTCGTCTGTAACACGGAGTAATAATTGGCTCTATGATTTTAAAACCTTTTTTGAATAATAAAATACTGAATTTGAAGTTTAGTTTATTTTCAATGATATATGATCATTACAGAATTCACACAGATTATACGTTTTGTTGAACAGAGCACGAAAGAAAATCAGTTGATCTGATGCAAAGCGAGCCAGCGCTGGGTATATAAAAAAAAGAGTAGAAGAGAAGCATTATTTAATCGATGGTGAAGTTTTATACTAAACAAAGTCTGTCGAAATGGGTGGTATATCTGCGTACCTCATAATAGTTCGATTGAAGATGGAGATTTCACGGACAAATTTATAAAAACACATGTATTGAAAAACAGTCCACATTTCAAAGACGAACCATAAGTCAAAACGAGCGATCAGTGACAATAGAAAAAGGTGTGATTTCGGCAAGGCGTGCTTTAACACTCTTCACGAATTGGTAATATTGTAAGAAGAGCTACTTTATAGCATTTGTGTATATATTTAAATTTATCAGGAGTGTTTAATTGGGTTAAAATTACAATAAAGTGCAAAAGAAAGTGGACATAAAACAGCACATTATAGAGATAATTGATTTTCTTCATGAATAAGCAACATTTAGACATAATTTTTTAAAATATTTATAAGTTGTGTAGTTTTTAAATATAATTTTGATTTTTTATTACATCTTTCATAAGTTTTTTTGAAAGTGTTGCTATTTTTGTTGTTATTTGAATGCTTTCGTCATTTTATTTTTTATTATTAGCTTTTAATAAAGTTATTGATTATGTTTTTTATTCTTAAATAGTTATAATGACCAAAATGATGTTTATTTTGAAAAAAAGAAAATTTCTTGAAAGTATTTGACTTATCTTTAAGCAACCTTTTATCTCATTTATTATCGCTAGTAGGCTTAAGCAAAGATAAGTTATGCAAAAAAGATTAATTTTTAAGTTAAGAATGCTATATTTAAATGAGAATTTTTTTTAATTTGATTTTTTAATTTTTTTTTGACCATTTGCTATTTTTGTTATTTATTTTGATCTTTTTACTCTGTTGATGCATCTTTTCAACTAATTTTGTTATTCGCTTCCATTGCAAAATGTTGTTATTTTTAAAAATTGATACAAAACATTTATTGTGATATTTTTTGAAAATGCTAAAAAAGTTGGCAACTTTCATGGTTACAATATACGCACTTGTCAAATTTTTCAAAGAATTAAGAAATATGTAAAAAACCAGAACCATATTTAAAAACTACGTGATTCATATATATTTTTCAAAAAAATAGGTTAAATGTTGTTTATCCATGGAGAAAATTAGTTATCTATGTAAGGTGCATTTTAGGTACTGTAATTTGGAGTGCATAACATCATCACTTACTCTTGCGAAGATGATCTACTTATCGAGAAATTCTGGCGTAATCAAAATCACGAACGACAAAGTTTGTGTTCAATTGTTGGACATAATTAATAAAGAGGTGTGATTTGTCTACAAAAAAAATTTTTATATGACACTATTAAGCACAACAACAGGAAAAAAAACATCACTGGAAAGTTGTAGCTTTGAAAAGCCAGAACGTGTGTTGGTGAGGTTAAAAAAACGATCTTAAAACGCGGTTGGTGGATCGTTGAGTAAAAACATATTTTCTTTTTCGAGAGTGTTCTTTTTTTTCTAAGGAATGTACTTTGATATAAGAGAAAAAAAATGGGAAGTTTTTATAAATATTTTTTGGGTATAATTTCTTTGGCTTGTTTCCAATTAAGACCACGAAACAATACAAATCGAAAAAAAAAATAATAAGCAACAACCATTTTACATCTTTACACTAACTCAAAATTACCACCTTGCAACAATTCATTCATCTCTTTTTTGAACTCCTCAGAGCTATTTTTATCAAAGGATAAATCTAAGCAACGGATCACACGATCAATGCACTGCGACTGAGACAAGTTATTATAATTATAGTGGAAAAGCATCTCCAATTCCCAGTTTACCACAGCCCATTTGGACTTATCCACTGGATTTGCTTTGACCGCCCCTTTTTTTTTTTCATGTTATGACATTGTCACAAACTAACAAACCACACCGACGAAAAAAAAAAATTTTGTAAAAGTTTATAGTTTGACTTCAAACCTTTTCGGCGATGTTTGATCTGGACTTTTTCATAAGGCAAAAAGATGATATCGATGAACCATCCCGGCGAACCGCTGTAATCACTTAACTTGTATTTGCGTTTCAACACTTCCATGGTAATTCGAAACACTGGATCGAACAGCATATTTTGGGTGCACAAGCACAGCACCGACAGCAAAAGCGAGTCGCTCAGCACTGGTTCGTTCTCGAACACAGACTTCAAAATCATAGGCACATCTGCATTTTCCAGTTTCTCGTAATTATCTAACACGAACACATCATTGTGTGCCAATTAAAAAAAAAAAGGGGAGGGAAAGGAGACAAAAAAAAAAATTTCCACCCCCCTTTTAGAAAAAGAGAAATATACTTGCGAACATATACATGTATATATGTATATGATATACATATATACATATTACAATTTTTTTTAAAAAAAACAACCTGTGGCTTGGGCTCCAACTTCTAATAGGATAAAGCGTTTGTTAATAGTGTCGAGTTTTTTTTGTAGCAAAGGTTCAATTTTTTCTTTTTGCTTCGACCCCCTTCGATCGAGCGAACTTCGTTTGGTTTGTCCTTGCATTTTGATATCACACAATCTTGCGAAAATGATTAAAAAGTGACAGATCCGAGACCAGCGTTGCCATTTTTCCTCAATCGTCGTCGGGGCAGCATTGTCACTTGCGTCCACGTCGTCATTATTATTATTATTATTGTTGTTATTGCTATTATTATTGCTAGCATTGCTGTCAGCTTTTAAAGACAAATTGGTCAAACTGGTCGTGTCCAACGCCACAGTTAATTCGCTACTGGCCATTTTGTGCAATTGATGCGTCTCCGTATACGTAATGCGACTCTTGCCATCTGGGTCCACACTTCTTCCCACGAGTGGATCTGCGGACGGGTCACTGTCAACCTCGGACGTACTGCCGACACTTATTAATTCAACATTGTTTGGATAGTCTTGTGTCACATTGTCGTTGTCATTGTTATTATTATTATTACTGTTATTGTTATTATTGCTGTTATTATTATTATTATCATTATTATTATTATTATTATTATTATTATTATTATTAACAATGGTATTGGTATGACCACGATTGTTAGGATTGGTAAGAAGATGCTGGTGTAACATTTGGAACTCTGTTTGTCTTCTACCCTTTAGCTGCTCTTGGATAACTGATTGAAAGGTTGGAAACTCAAAGCTTTGCCAATACTCGGGGGTGATGTGAACTACTGCGGTATCGCTCAACTTATCCAACAATGAAAAACGTGTTATCAGTCGTGGCAAATCGATCCATACTGAACTTTTCGTCTCTCGTCCAGTAAACTTTTTCGTCGCTTCCACCTTCATATCCACTGGAGGGCCTTCCGTGTGAATCACACTGTTCGTTGTCATACGGTTCCTTACCGCTCGCATCTCCCCTTTTCCTTTCGAGCCTGCACCATTATCATCCGTGTCATGTGCTCCTCGGCAACAACATCTTCGCATTGTAAATCTTTCTCAAGCTCGTTTCTTTACTAAGCACTCGTAATCCAACGCACAAAAAAACTTCAAAGTTTAGCACGATGGAACGTTTCCAACACAAAAAGAAAATTTTTTTTATATTATATAGACCATTTCAACACTGAGAATCTCCTTTGTCAAATCTTGTATTGTGTTTCCTCTTTTTTTGTTAAAATTTCATTTATTGAATCAATATTATTCTTGAAAAAAAATTCTAACAGCCGTGACGAAGTACACTTTTAAAACAAGTTAGAAGAAAAATATTGTCACTTCTGTCCTGTTTTCAACAGCCGTAACACAACAGCGTCCGAAAAGTTCAAGCGGTAAAAAAAAATATAAAAAAATGGCTGAAGTAGATGATAATTCGTCTTTTGAAGCAACATCTGAAAAGCAAGCGAACACAAAAGTAGATGACTATATCGCTCAACATAACAAATTGGCAGAAAGTGTGCGACAGTTTGAGGAGACGTTACATAGGTCGTTGACGGACATTGACGAAAAGATTCAAGAAATTGAGCAGATTAATCAAACAGTGAGAACGAACAAAACATGTACATCTTTTTTTATAGGAGAAAAAAAATTCTTAAAAAAAAATTAAGAGAACAAACCTATTTTTTAATAAAAACAAAAAAGAAAGAGAAAGCCGAAGCAAGTGAGCAAAAAGAAGAAAAAAAAGAAGAGGATACAACGAAAGACAATAACACAGCACAAAAAGATGATAACGTAGACATTGATGCGTTATCAAAATCGTGTTTGAACAAAGGTATTTTCTTTGGCAAATCGTATGAAGAATGTGAACTAATTCATTTGCCTCAATATGCTGTGGCCATTCCAGCGGGACTGGAAGGCCTTAAAAGAAGACTACTTGAGTGCGGTGGCTTAGACCTGGTATCCAAATGAAAAAAAAAGGGGAGAGAAGGGAGGAAAAAAAAGATTGATAAATGAATGGAAAAGAGCTAAGGGATATAAACTGCACCCTATTTTGTTTTGTATATAGAATATATAACAATAATAAATAATAACAACAAAAATAATAATGATAAAAATGAAAAACGAATTGAGGGAGTTAGGAAGGAGTATTTCGATTACGTGGAAAAGAAGCGTCCATTCGTGCCTCAAAGAATGTGTTAAATAATGGCAGCAAAATAAGTGAATTGCAATGCACTCCGATCGAAATGGCCCAAGTGCTGAAATCTTGGTTTCGAGAGGTGTTGTGTGACGATCCCGGGTTTGTCACCTTGAAACTATTGGAAGCACGCACAGTTAGTCCAAACCAAGAGAGAACGACAAAAGGGAGAGAGAGGAGGGAAGAAAAGAGGAGGTTATCATGAGTACAAATACTCGCAATAAGGAATGTATTGAATATGGTTTTTATTAATGCTCAAATTTTTTTTTTTAAATGATCTGTGAAGGAAGCCGAGGTGAAAGATGCGTTTACTGAATTAACAGAACCGAGACGCAGTGTATTGCTGTGGATTTTTGATTTGTGGATTGAAGTGGAACAACGTTGCAACAAAAACAAAATGACGCTTCAATCAATGAGCATTGTATTCTCACCCAATTTGGTACGCACCGGTGATGCCAGCAATCCTATGATTTTCTTACAATACCAAAAGGAAGCACAAAGGGTTTTGGAAATTGCCGCACATTTGAGAAAAAGTGGTCAATTGCAATTTGACACTGCAGTTCTTTTTCTTATTCCCCTCTTTTCTTTTTTTTTAAAGCCACATTTATATAAAAAAAAAAATTTGATGTATTGTTCTTTTTGTTTTTGAAATAAGGGAACTCCTGGACCATTGTCCACTCCCACGAAACAGAAGCCAGCAGTTCCTATTGAATATGTACGGCAAGTTCAAACCACCAATACAACTACCTCTAGCGGTCAAAACTTTGCCAATTTGTTTAAAAATGTTTGTGTTGTATTGTGATATCTATCGTGATATGTTTTTGTGTCTTGATATCTTTTATTGGTAGAACATTAAGCCCCTTCAGCCCATAGTGCCAAAAAAAAAATATCATATTTTTTTAAAAATGTGTGGATTTGTTTGTAATGGATTTAAAAAAAAACAAAAAATAAAAAAATATTTCCTTTTGGGTTTATGATGGTCATGTACTGCAACAAAACAAATATACTGTGAGATCCTTCGTCATGGAAGAATAAACTTCAATAATTTTTGACGCCAACCCCTCTCTTTAGTATACTATCATCTATCTTCAAGGCTCTCCACTCCAATTGTCTTTATTTACTCACGGCCCACACCGTACATTTTTTTTGTCATTAGCAATTTCTTTTTTTCCAAAGAAGGACTTCTAGCCCATGATGAATTTGTAATGTACGAGTATTTGGACTCAACGTTCCAGTTCGTTGTGAAAAGCATACTAGACTTTGGAGCCTCTTTTCGAGCTGCGTTTTTGTCATAAGTAGTGTATTTGCGTTGTATTCTAGCCTTATAACGGTGTTGTCGATTTTTATAGCCACAATCAATCGCAAAAAAATCACAAATTTGCACTTTATTCGTGTAAAAAAATATTTTTTGAAATTTATTTAAAAATTACCTGCAGACCGTAGAAACCCAAAGGTGTTTGATGTCTAGCAGGTGCTAAAAAGATTTAAAAATTGTAATTTTAAATAAGTGAAGATAATTTCAGTTATCTAAATCGACATTTATTTTTTCTGAAATTTTAATATTATTAAACATCAAATGCAACTTTGGAGTCCAACAAGCTGTAGATATTATTTAAAAATTCAAAAGAGTGTTGATTTTTCATGAATAAAATTACAAATGCTCGTATTCACATAATTTCCAAATTTTTTGCATTTTCAGAAAATAAAGTTCAAATTTATTTTTGAAATATTTTTAATTGGCATTTTATGAAATCAGATGACGGGATCCCATGCTAGATTATAGCACTAAATTTAGTATTGATACGTATACTGGCACCATCATGCTTACAGTGCATTGAAATGGCAACATATGACAATCGCTGTTGTGTTTTTAATTACTTTTTTGGCATTTTCATCCTTGAGCTTATTTTTTACACATTAAAATGTAACACAATTTCGCAAAAATAGTAAAACAAAATTATTTTGCTCTAGTCAAAAGTTACCTGAACTTTTGTTTAATAATAATTTTCATCAAATGCTCACGAAATGTCTTTAAACGGATCTCTAGGTTATTATTTGGCAACAATTGGCTTACGCTTTATTCTACTCTTTTTCAACAGGTTATATACATCCAGATGAACATTTTCAGTCCTGTGAAGTAGCAGGGAAAATGGTATTCAATTTAGATACATTTATTCCATGGGAGTTTGGGGGAGATGGATCTGGTCACGCCACATATCCATTGTCATCAAAAGAGTTGAGTATATGTGTATATTACATTTAGATTTTGAAAGATGACATATACATATATATGTAATTGTATGTGCAATGTGCAGTCAACCCCCAATTCGGTCAATCCTGAGCTCACTTCTGACATGTGGAGCATCTTACAGGATATACGATCAATGGTTTTCGTATTGGTTGGGCGAAAAGACAGGATACCTGTTATTCGTTGTGCCACGTATATACACATTTGTGATATCTTTGTTGATCGATCTGGCAGTATTTCGTATTTGCAAGCTGATGAATCATTCGAATCCGTCGAGTGTTCTCATGCTTTGGAGTATCAATGTGGTTTCCATCGTATTTAGCACTCGCACGTTGAGCAACACATGGGAGTTGTTTTTGTTGGTTATTCTAGTTTGGTTTATTATCGAATTGAGACAATTGGCGGTTCAGTTTTGTTTTATTTCATCTGTGCACATAAGCTAGCAAACTATATATACATATATATGTACATATTGTATATAAAAGGACCAAATCATTTGCAATTCGTAATGCATTGGTAGGAGGAGTCTTTGCGATTGGAATATTTGTCCGTTTCACATTTGTTGTGTTTGCATTCCCTTATCTATTATTCTTGACATTTGACAATTTAATAATTTGGAGAAACTTATCAGAACAAAAGTAACATACAAATATTTTTGGGAGGGGATTTAATTTTATTTAATTCAAGAAAAAATATATATACATATATATGTATGTGCATATAATTTCACTTTTTGGATGACAACAGAGTAGCAGTGTGGAAAATGACCTTGTATTCTTCATGGTGCAGTTTGGTGCTGTTGATATCGTTTTTGATAACAAGCGCAATAATCGTGCAATGGGACAACGACTATTTTTATCGGGGACAAAGGAATGGCATTGCGCTGATAACGCCAATCCAAGCGCTGCTGTACAACTCGAAAACGGACAATTTGTCCGCACATGGCATTCATCCGTTTTATTTGCATTTGGTCATTAACATGCAAATGCTATTTGGCCCGATGTTTGTGTATTTGGTTTTGTATATGCCAATTACGGGATTCACACATTGGGACTATTGTTATTTTTCAGTGACGTGTTGCAAAGTCGTGGATTGTCATCCGAGTTCATCGACAAACTACGCATCCCTTTGGACAAGAGGATGTTCTATTACGCTTTGCTCGCCAATATATTTCTATCTTTGTTCGCTCTGTCACTCGTGCCTCATCAAGAGCCACGCTTTTTGTTGCCCTTGTTATTGCCTATGTCCATTATCACTGGGCCGTTACTCTTTCCCTTGCACAATTTTGATGATCATGATCATGTTCAACTTCAAGATGAGTCGTTACAAAATCAAAATGCGACACAAGATAAACATACTTCTTCTTCTTCTGCTGCTGCTTCTTCTACGTTACGATTTCGCAAGAAACGTAAAGCTGACAATCAACACAAACACAATAATAATACCAATGGCAATGACGATAATGATGACATGTCAGTATCTGATGATGACTCTTGGTATCACTACTTTTTGCCAAATTTAAATCGTCCATTAATTGCTTTTTATGTCTTGTTTCATGCTTGTTTATGCATTTGGTTTGGACTATTGCATGAATCACAGTTGATTCGAGCCATTTTTCATCCCAATTCTTGGGCTCTGTCTTCTTCTGATGCCACTCACTCTCATCTTACCAAACACGCTCTTTTTTTTAAAACTTTTATGCCGCCAAAGATTTTCTTATATGATACTTCTTTGATCAATACAACCACAGTTATTTTTTTATTTTTTCTTCCTATTTGTGTGTCCATTTCGAAAGCTTACACACGGCTTCTTCGTCAACTAGTACAACGCAAAGAAAAAAAATATTTTGCACAGTTTTGGGAATGCCATACGATAGAGGAAGTTCGGAATATCACAGAAACTTTGTATAAATCTGAAAGCTCTTGCCATGATACGGATACAGATCACTTGGGCATCAGCTATCTGATCTTTACTCCTAAGGCTTTGGATATGCGGCACTTGATTGAGACACATGTTTTTGGACTTAAAAACACAGGCCAACATTCCACAGATACTCCAAATGAAAATATCTGGAAGGACACTTATCATAAAATTGATTTTGTTACGACATATTGTCCTCATTTTAGTGTTGATACACCGACTTTTTCACTTCCTCAAATGTGTTTGGAAGTCTTGAGAGTCTATGTCTATTCCGATAACGATTAATTTCTCTTTTTGAATAAAACATTGTTGATTTATGGAAGTAATTGTGTTTTTAGTCTATCATATAGAAAAAGAATCGTTTATCTCCAAATCACCAAAGGCAACTGTTCAACTTTAAAACATGCATAGTCAAGTTTACAAAAAAATAAACCTAAAGTTTGCACTTCTAATAACTAAAATTACCATTTTTCAAGAAATCCAAAAATATGTTCAATTTTTAATAACAATTCGAGAGATGTGGAAAAATTAAATATTTGTTGATGATACTTCCAAAAAACTTAAGACGTACATTCTTCACTTCTAATGACAGTTTTTGTATTTTTTTTTGTTGATTGTTTAAATTTTTAAAAAAATTGACACAGAATAATTACAAATATAGACATAAAAATATGTCAATGTGGAAGGTAATTCAAGAAGGAGTTGTATTTATGGTTGAAAAAAAGTGTGCAAAAAAACCAGTTGATCAACTCATAGAGCTGATAAGTTTCTGATTTAAAATTTGAATTTGATCAATTTGAGTGGAATTCAATTTGTCGGTGCGATCATATGTCATGAACCCATTGCATTGCAATTCGGTGTCCGCCATTCTCACATAAACAACACCGGACAAATCGCCTTTCCACAACATAAGTTGGTTGAGGTACGAAGAATACGTAGTCAGCAACTGTTGTGTTGAGTCAACCACCTTATTTGCAGTGCATGCATTATTGACCCATTCTTTGCCAGTCACAAAATACCCAAGTCCACCATAATTACCCAAGACCGCATATTGCACATCACTGGGCAAATTGTCGATTGGAGAAGGAAGACTGTATATATCATTGACATTGCCAAAGCCAAAGGCATTGGCCGAGCCTCCACTGTCGCTATTGATTAAGCGCGTACTATCCAAAGCACTGATCTCATTTACGACGTCATCAACATTCGAAAACACCTGCCAGCACTCGTCTTCATTGAAGATATCCCACTGAATGACGCTGTTAACATCCACATATGAGAAACATGACAAGCAAGAGTCAAGTTGTGACATATCGAAGAGATAGAAAATGACCTGGGATGATTTATCTTGCCCAGCACCATGGCGTTTAAATCGTTTGTGAAGAGAGGGACAGTATCGGCGGTAGCACCAGAGTACTTTTGCGGGGCGTCTTGCCAAACCAAGACACCAAGCGTGTCTGCATGGTAGTACCATCTCTCATTGTGAACCTTTTCTTGAACTCGAATCATATTGAATCCATACCTCTTCACTGATTGCAAGTCGAACAGTATAGCATCGTCGCTTGGCGCGGTATATATGCCATCCGGCCAATAGCCCATGTCCAGCCAACCATTGGTAAACAATGGTTTGTTATTCAAATAAAACCGTTGAGTTGGTGGTCCGCCTTGAGCGCCACTGCACTGTAAACAATCACAACAACAATATACATACATATATATATGTATATATTTATTTATTTATTCTCAAAACATAACTCTGCAAGTGTCACCAGAAGCGACTGGACGACTACCCTTAATCCAACAATCTCCAGACGAGCTATCACAGTTGGTGACAGCCCACGACCAAGCCAGACAACTCGACGACTGATTGCACAAGAGCCAACACTCATTGCAGCTGCTCGTTGTCACGGGATAGCCAGGCAGATCATCGCCACCACGGTCCCACCCCGGTTGCGGTCCTGTCGTCACTGGCGCGGTCAATGTCGATGACAGGTACCGCATCCCAAAGTACGTTTCTACTTCGTCTCCACTTGCCAATGAGATCTTTTTTTTTTTTTTAAATTTGTGGTCCCCCTTTTTTTTTAAAAAAAAAAAAAAAGATCATGACAGTTCTAAACGGTCATATCATAAAGAAAAGGGAAATCGGGTGACCATAAAGTCGCGTTTTGTATTTGCAGCAAAAGGACTTCATTGCAATCTGCAGTTGCGGTAATAATCAATTTGTTGGAACTGCTGTCGTACACTTTCACGGTGAATTGCTCGCTACTCGGATCGCCATTGACAGTGACCGTGATACTGACAGTCTGCAAATCGGGCGAAGTGATCACTTGAAACCCTTCGATGTAATTCATCGGGATAAACTCGAGCCATACTGTTTGCCAAATGCCCGACGTCGGAGTGAACACAGATCCACCGGGCTCGGTCATCGCAGAGATGCTTTGTCGTCCGTTTGGCTGTTGTCCGTACTCCGTTGGATCGAATACCATCACGTCCAACGTATTCCCACTCTCGTTCACATATTTCGTTATGTCCACAACAAAGCTGTCGTATCCGCCAATATGCGTCCCTACGATCTCGTTGTTTACATACACCGTCGTGTCCCAGTCCACTGCGCCGAAATTCAGCAATAAACGTGTGTCCGACTTGTTTCGATCGGCAAAATCGGTAAATGTCGTACGATAGTGCAAATTACTTTTTTGTAAACATTATTATTATTTTTTTCTATGTGGTTCAATCAAAGGATTTTATATACACGTACACAAACATAAATATGCATATATGTGTATGTGTACACAAAATTATCGATACACGTAAGTTTGACCAAGTCCTGACAGACAAGACTCGGGAGGAAACGGCACTAATATTGTCTCTGGTAACGTGTCTTTGAATCGATTCGATAGCCATTGTGTTTTGCTTTCTTCCACGATTGAATAACCTTCGAACCTGTTTCATATTCCTCTTTTTTGTTTTTTGTTTTAGTTGTCTCCTATCTCTTGTTCAAAACAACCACAAAGTAAACATCTATTAACTGCCACAGTCCATTCATATTCAACCAATTGTTCTTTCGAACCATTTGCGGTCTTGGATACTCGGGCAACGTGTTGTTTGGTGTCACCTGGCTACCCCATTGAGTTATTTGGTCTGTAGGTCCACAACTTGTTCGCGACCATGATTCCACAAGTGCCACGAACAAAAACCATACACAGAATGCAGCAAGAAATGAAAACATCATCAATTACCTCGTAAAATTCAATCAAAAATTTTCTTACTTTGCTAACGCTTGGTTAATATTTTTTCGATCAATTTGACAGTCTATCTAGGTTTCTTTATAAGTATGTGCCATTGATGATTAGAGTACATAGTGTTTTTTAAATATAATGTAGTGTTAGAAAATTCAATTATACATTTTCTACTAACAAATTTTTATTATACAGTAAGATAAAAAAGAAAGTTGACACCTAAAATGCCACATTGTGGGGAGTCTGCGTGAATAGCTTCACTAAATGTAATACGAAAGAGTGTTACTCGAAATGATAGTGACTTTCAGTAAACAAAAGTAAATTAAAGAATAAATCAAAGGACAAAAGAAAGTAAAGAAAGTAAAGAAAGCAAGTAAGTCAGAGGTAGTTTGTTGAGGAGGTTTAACCCAAAGGGAGCTCCTTAGTTCCATAAGCGTTCAGC
>ASPP01006493.1:0-10059 GCA_000512085.1 Reticulomyxa filosa
GATATTTTTTAAAAAAAAATTAGGTCTAAATGTTGATTTTTCATATATATATGTAATAAAAAAATTGTTGTTACAAAAAAAGTCATAATATAAAAAGCAGCTAAAAAAATTTAATGTATAACCTTTCAAATAAATGCAGATATAGGATAGTACAACATATATGAAAGATAGTCTGTGATTTGTTCTATGTATCTACAAAATTATTTTTACTTTAGTTCTTTTCAATAAAGTATACAAGTCAAATACTAAAAGCAAAATTCTTTT
Source organism: Reticulomyxa filosa (assembly GCA_000512085.1). Classification (NCBI taxonomy): domain Eukaryota; phylum Foraminifera; family Reticulomyxidae; genus Reticulomyxa; species Reticulomyxa filosa. Next base: position 265 of record ASPP01006493.1, read on the forward strand.
GGTTGTACGGTTTTTTTTTCAAACTATTGAACTGCAAATTAATGACCTAATTGGAAATGTTCAATATGTTTAAAACATATGAAGGCAATTATAGTTAAATAACAAGTAAAGCATGTAATTTTAAAGGAAAATAAAAGAATTACATGATAATGTTATTTATGCTATTCGTACGTTGATTTCATTTTGGATTTGAATATTCACGTATTTAGAAAAAATTGAAGAACATTTTCTTTCAAATAAAAAATAACATTTTATTTTAGTTATCAGGCATATTAAATGAAAAGGTAATGAAACTCAGCAATTAAAAGACGAATTAAAACAATAAAAAACAAATACAACAAAATACCAGATATGCCAAGAAACGCACAGCAGAATGTAAAAAAAAATTGACATTATATCTTTATATTACAGATTTACAAGTTTTTGAGAGTCGTTTTTCAAAAGCTTATTTATGTTGAATTTTTCACGTCATTGTGAATCTATCAGCTCAAACACAGTCAGTTTTGTGGAAGTAAAAAAAGGATGAGAATCCTATAATCAATGAGGGTTCAATATTTGCAAGCCAAGAATTCAAGTAATGCAATTCGTGTTGTAAAATTTTTTTTTGTATTTATTGCCTTGAGTTTGATTTCATGGCAATTATATGCATATTTTGATTCAAGCGACGTTGGAAGCACATCGTCAGTACGCAAACCGAAACCAACGCTTGAAAGCCTCGTTGCAAAGTTCAACGAAACGCCAAGCGAGCATAAAAAACAGCAGTTGTTTCCAAGGATAATAATCCAAACAAGTAGAGGGTTTGAGAGGGCTTCGCGATCGTGGATAGCGTTGAATAGCGGTTGGGAATACAAGTTTTTTGACGATACGGAAATGATGAACATGGTAATAAAATATCTACTCCATTATGAGAAGAAAGATTCTGAAATGAATAGCGAAGCGTGGGTAAGAGCAATAGTGGACAATTTGTTAATGGTCGAAAAGGCCGATTTATTCCGATATATCGCAATTTATGAATATGGAGGAATATATGCGGATAGCGATGTGGTATGCAAAGCTCCGGTCGATGAATGGTTACCACGTTATCATAGTGTGTTGAATTATAAGAATCTGTCGTTGGACGACATTGATTTCATCGTCGGAGTAGAGTTTATTGAGCGTATTAGTCCCAATCCTTTCCAATTGGTCCAATGGACATTTGGTGCAAAGCGACATAGTCCGATTATCAAGAAAATTATTGATATATGCATTACGAATATTCGGGAAGGCAAATACAAAAATCACGTCATTCAACGCACGGGTCCAGGGGCGTTCACCACTGTTATTGTTAGATTCATGTACGACCACTCAACCCCTACCAACTCGAAACAACGTATGCATCTACACTATCCAACCCATATCATGTATGACATGCGGAAACTCGACATTGGTAGTCAAATCATCAAGTTAAAGGGTGGAATCAATTTGTGGATTCTCCCTTATCGTGCCTTCGGCATCCATCCTTCGAGTAAAAATAACATGCTTCCTGTGTCACAACAACTTGTCATGCACCGCTTTGAAGGCTCTTGGAAACATAAAACACTCTTTGAACACTGGTTTTAAACTTCGTTTTGCATCTTTTTTTTTTTTTTGACTCAAAAATTTTGACAATGTCCCAAGTAGGAAAAAAATATTAAAAATGAGATGATAAGCAATTCTTCTTTGCAACACTTTTTTTTCCCCTTGTATTATTTCAAGACTTGGAACGCATTGGTGATTGTGAATGCACTTTGCCGAGCTATAATGGAATTGTACTTTATAAAATTGCTTTTTTTATCTTGCAAAACAAATGTAAAGAGAAATAAGATAATAAAAGTAAAATGCAGAATATTGACAACAAGCCAGGGTGTTTTAGGAAAGCTCATCAATTGGCAAATAATCATCTTGGAAAGTTTGGAACAAATTCGAAACAAAATGGGAAAAAATGGAAACAAACATTTGTGAAACTTTAATAAAGTCGATGCCAAAGATAATACATGCAGTTAAAAAGGACAAATGATATATAACACATTGGTAAACTTGAATTAATTTCTAAAAAACAAATCTTATCATACTCAGACACAAAAAAAATTTTTTTTAAATTAAATGAAAGATTAAAATTTGAAAAAATTGTAAATAATTAATAAAAAACCAAAATGATATTTAAAAATTACAATATTCGTATATATATTTTTTTTAAATTTTGATTAAATGTGTTTTTTCATTGAGAAACACAATTATCTATATAAGGTGGCATTTTAGGTGTCAACTTTTTTTTATCTTAATGTATTTTGGACTTAGTGTTAATTTGTTCTTCCAAAACTCTAACGTATATATGCACTTTTCGATATCTTTTCAAAGCGCTTGCATCCGGTGTTCTAACGACAACTAGTACGTTGCACTTACTGTTCAATTTACAATGAATATATATCGTTATTATCAGTTTTGATTCAAATCCCTTTTGTTTCTTTTTAAACTGTTCTCGAAAAATGCAGCCATGACGTAACGGTGATTGTCAGAACTTCAAAATTCAGCTGTTCGTTAATAGCCCTTTTTTTGCTCCAAGCTACTACAAAGTAAACTAAAAAAATTGAATATTACACATTAGTTTTAAAATTTACAAAAATCAATAAAAAATTCAAATGTTGAAAAATACAAAATATATAGAAAAACCTTAAAAAAGAACAATGTGAAAACTCATCGGCAGAAGATTGCAATGTGCTAAAAAATTGTTGCATCCTATAAACGGTCTAGTGCTAACAAATGGATTCGTTTAAACTTATTTATTTGTTCATTTTTTTGCAAACTTTAAAATTTTGCTCGTTTCTTTTAAAGTTATTTTTTGTGCAAGCCAAAACTCGTTTTTTAATTTAATAATTTCCCAATTTCAACTTCTGATCAAATCCATTCACAATGTCAGCTCCACAATCACCTTCGGCAGTGAATCATGATGAGGGAGGGTAATATTTTCTTGCTCAGACGCAAATCTTTTAAGAATGTTTAACAAAACAAAGTACAAAAAGCTTAAAAAACAAGTTCTGGAACTGTGCTTGTCTTGAAACAGAGAGGATTCCTTGCCCTCTTCATTGCAGCAGCACCGACTAGAAGAAAAACGAGAGCTGCGTGATTTGAATCAGCGATTGACAATGTTAGTTCGACATCAAAGAGAGGGTCGAAGTGAGGTAAATCATTTGAAAAAGCTACTAGCAGAAACGGAAGTTGACTTTCGACAAAAGCTGAAAGATTCCGAAAAACACTACCAACTTTTGCAAGACAAATTCATGGCAGAAAACGAGCAATTAAACCTTCACAATAAAACTTTGCGAGAACAACTTGACACAACTGAAAAGTTGAATACATTTTTTCCTCAATATTTTACATTTGTTAATTTTGTTTTTTTATTTAATCCAAAAGAGCCCGTCAAAATGCTGAGAGCCGATGTGTGAACTTGGACCAAGCCATGACAAGGAAGATGACAGAGCTGGAGTTGAAAGATAAAAAACTACAAGCAATGCAAAATCAATTGGAAGGATTAATGAACGAATTAGTAGCTGTCAAAGCATCTGTGAAAGCTTCTTCAAAAAATGACGAGCAGTTGGCCGGGCAGCTGCAAGAACAATGTGATCAATGGAAGTCCAAATTTGATATGACATGTGAAGAGTTGGCAAAAGTTTAACCTCTTTTTTTTTTTGATTGGTTGCAAATCTCTATGATGTGTGTTGCCTCTGGAAAGTACGTTAAGATTTGCACCCTAAAAAAAAAAGATCAAATCCCGTCACAAATGTCAAGTAGATGGCTATCAGCGTGAGTTGAACGGCAAATCAGAAGAAAACGAAAAATTGAAAGAACAATTGAGAGAGTATGTGAAAAAAGGCCAAGAATTGCAAAACCAGATCAGACAGGAATTTGACACGAAAATGACCGAAGTTTTGAACGATTTGCTACTATATCAAAATAATCTCTTTTTTTTTTTCGTTTTACACTTTTGAAAAAATGTTTTTGCTTCATTAGCAAAAAAAAAAGTTGTGTGTTTGTAGTTTGTGGAAAAAAGAGAAATTCAATACCAAAGTGAAAAAGAAGAGTGGATGAAGATATTTAAAGAGGAATACCAAAAAAAAATGACCCAGTTTAAAGAAATCAATGCTCAGCTGGTAGAATCAAACAAAAAGCTTGAGTCGGAAATTAATGACTTGAAGCTGCGTCTTACTCGTGTTCGACGTGAAAAAGCTGAAATCGATGCTGAGAAACACCACTTAGTTTTGTGAGATTGATATTTGTTTTTTGTTTTCGAAGTGAATCTCCATTGTATGTTTTTATGCATATTTTTATGTTACTGGACTGTAGGAAGAAGAACTTGAAAAAGCCCGAAATGACACAGATGAACTGCGCCAAAGAAAGGACGATGAACTTCGTGAAAAAACGTTGCTTGTTTCCTCGTTGCAAGAATCTCTCAAGCAAAAGGAAACTGCATTTGAGGAACTGTCTGGTGCCAAAATTCAATTGGACAATGAAATTGCAGTTGAGAATGAAGGATGGAGAGATTTGCTTTGTGCTTTTGTATGCGTACTTTTTTTCATCCAATGCCCTCCTCCATCTTTTTTTAAAAAAAGTGTATCGTACCATATTGAATGAAGCGGAAAAAGAAGCAGGATATGTCAATCCTCTTGAATCTGGGCGCAAGAAACGCAATACAGACGACGGAAACAACTGTTCAGTTTCGACACCGGGATTAAATCGCGCAAGACAGGCAGCGAGACAAGAATTGCAAGACGTTGGAACGAGTACAGACAAGAATAGCCCCAACAATGTGCGAGATAACGAAATAATGGAAGAAGATGAAGAAGAAAATGGAAGTGAAGAGGATGAAAGTGAGGATCAGGAAAATATCTTTGACACGAACAATCTGCCAAGAGGTAATATAACAACTAATCCTCTCGGATCCAATAATCACAATCATAAACGTAAATATCCCGACCAAAAAGATGTCGATAAGACAATGAGTTCGAATAGTGAGTCCAAACACAATGATATTGATTCAGTTTGGCAAATAGAAAAAAGATGAAAAGGGATATTTATACAATACATACACATAAATAATCTATACTTTGTATTTATATTTTGACAGGCTCCAGGCGAACCCTTTCCTCTTCAATTTTCAACAATGGACTTGTGCAGCTCCACTTTGGAAGTTCAAAATATTAGTGATCATTCCATTGATCTTCGAGGATTTTATCTTACTAACTTCGACAAAAGTAAAAAATTTTTGTTTCCAGTCGACCGAACACTTGATTCAAGTCTGTCTTTTTGAGTTTTAAACTGCGTGGCTAAACTATAAACAAAACTGCTATTTCTTTGTTTTTTCTCTTTCATTGTTTTATATAAAATAAAATGTATTGAATGATTTAGATGAACGAATTAAAATAATTGTCGGAAGTGCCTCAGATTTGAAGAGCTTTGATGGCTTGTGGTGGCATGAAAATGTTTGGAGTGGGGTCAAAGATGAAGTGGCTCGTTTGTTCGATCCCTCGCACAAAGAAATCGCCAGGATTGAAATTTCACCAGATATGCTACCCGAAAAAATTAGAACACGTAAGAATTGTTTGATCATGTGAGCAAACATTTTGCCACTTTGTAACACGATTTTATGCAAAAAATATTATAATTTTTTTTTTCTTTTGCTTAAGGGAATGGTTTTCGTTTGGGTTTTTTTGGAAAAAAGCTTATTTAAATTTGGATACCCTGTTGCATACTAATATTTAGAATAACTTTCGCTGACTACTTTCAAATTTTTCTTATGCGTTGTCACGGTATAGATTCAAATAATAAAAAAAGAACAGACAGGGAAATCGAACACATTTTCATCATTCAAAGTGTGAATAATTATTAAAAAAGAGCAAAAAAAAGAAATACACAATTATGATTCAAACAGAATTTTTGATTAAGAACGAAAGCCAGATGTTAGATCTCATTACGCCCTGTTTCTTATCATTTCTTTCCCTCCCAATAACAAAAAATAATTTAAAACGTAATTTTGGCGCGTCTTTTATCATATCATTTTTTAAGTGATGTCTGCGAGCAAAGATGCTGAAAAAGATTGTTCAGCATTGCGCAGAGCCATAAGTAGAAGGTGGAAAGCCTGTGTTACCATCGTTATCACCGTCACTGTTTTCATCATTTTTGTTCACAAACAAGTAGTCGTTGTTTTGTAAGTTCTTGCGTGAGGATGATTTGATGTTGGATGATCTTAGCATCGTGAAAGCCACGATTACTACAACCACCAAAATCAACCAGATTGTTAGGAACACTTTTGTAGGAGTTTTATCCAATCCAGATGCATTTTCCTTTTCATTGACAAGTTCGTGTGTTTCATGTTTGCTCCATTTGTCTAAAGTAAAGGCAAACAAGTAAACGTACCACTTCAACAATCTCTTCCCCCGCTTCGGAATACCATCTTTTCACAACTTTAAATGCATGATGTATAAATGGCGAAAATCCCATATTTTCTTATATAATTTGATATTTTTCTAAAAGTTTAACAATCGGCTTGCCCTTGTTTTAACTGAACTAGTATAATACGCAAGATATTAAAAAACTCAATAAAGAACAAATATCCTTAAACAACTAAAGAAATAGTCTTTTTTTAGGATTGCAGCTTGATCACAAAATAGGGTTAGAGATTTACGACCAAGTAAGTGCAAGGGATCGCTAATTTGAATGGGAACGACAACACGTGTGGTTTAAATTCCAAGAACAAACTTTTGCAATCCATATAAATAAAAGAGTTCAAGCAACATTTGGAACGAAAGGAAAAGCAGGCAAAAGAAGAGGACAGAAGGCGCACAAAAAAAAAATTTTGTTATGCAACGCAGTTCTAAGGCTTTTGTGTTGATTCTAGTAAATAGTAAAAAAAAGATCAGGAAAGCATGCTTAGCAAGTTTTGAAAGAAGCCTCCACCCCCTTCCGCGGGAACACCCAAGCATAAGTGTGCAGCTTTATTGACAAAATGTAGCAGCTGTTCATCTTTCATGAGTAGTGGTCGATATGTATTCAAAACAATTTGATACAAAGAAACGCTTTTTCTTTCAAATGATTCTACCAACAAATCACACATATTTTCCAAGGGGTGTCTGCTGTCATCCTTCCAATTTTTTTGATGTGCGTCTCTCTTCCAATAACCAGATCACAACATACGCATACATAAATTATATAAACAAACAATACACATTCACCAAGCAACAAAAAAAAAAAGAAATGCTTATTTTTCAATAAGAGGAAAGGAGAGTAAAAAGAAAAAGAAAGACAATTCTTTTTTTTTTAAAAAAAAAAAAAAAAACTGGAGTGATAGCATCAATCAATTGCCTAGCATTGGAAACGTCACATAGACATAAAAATTGCAAGATCATGCGTGTAAGAAAGAAAGGCCGTTCTTTGGGAGGGGCGTTTTGTGTCCAGTCGGCATACAAGTCAATCAATGGGGTGACCTCCCCAGCTTTGATTAGCATTTGCGAGGCATTGAAATAGTGTTTGTTATTAAAATACAAAGAAAGCCCATATTTTTTATATAATTGTCGCACATTTTTTTGCACAAGCAAACATTGTTCTGGAGACAGTTCCGGGAGTTGAAATGCTGTCTCTGTACCCTTTTCTTTGTTCTCGTGTTCACTTTTGCTCTCCGATCCAGACTCGCTCGCATTCGACCCGTTTGCGATTTCCCGGTCGATACACTTGCACCCGTCGACGCTTTGTTGTGTGTTGAATTGATGAGAAGATTGGCCCACTCCACCACATTCTTCACAAACCTTTCTTGCAAAAGCAATTCATCGGGTGGAATCAAGCTATAGCATTCCAATAGAAACTTGCATTTGTCATCGTCCAGAATTTTACCCGATTTCTTCCAAACATCCAACAAGTCCACTATTAAGTCTAGCCCTTTATTTTTTATTTTTTTTTTAATCACTCGTTTTATGAGGTTGGTTCAAAAGGCCTCCTACAGTTCATATTTGTTCAATAGATTGATTTTTTTTTTTTGAATCCAAAAGGGGGGGTCAAACTTTTTTTTCCCTCCCTATCCCTTCCTCCTTCCTTCTCTAAATTCTACATTGAATATGTACCCCCTTTTAGATATGCTTTGGATATATAAATACCTCCGTTGACTTGCTGGTGCGAAAAAGACTTCAGCGCTCCTTGCTGCAATAAATAGGAGGCGTCCTCGTAGTTTTCTTGGTTCAACAGTCGTGTGTACACGGTTTTTAGCATTTGCTCCCCTCCATAATAATCTTTCTTTTCAAAGCTTTTTTCCACATTTTGTATAATTCGACTTAGCTTTTGATTACTACCTTTTGCACGTGACATATTGGATAAGTCAGCAATGTCCAGCTATATATTTTTTTAAAAAAAACTAGTTATGCTTTTCCCCCTTCAAAGTAGGTACACACGTCTGATAAGAAAAATTAATACTGTTAATGGGGATTGCTTACCAGGAGCTGTATGGAGATTGCTGGTTTATGAATTTTTGAATTCAAAACAATTACTGCAAAATTTTGTGACAGCTACAATCCAGGTTTAAATAGTAGTAATGAAGAAAACCACATGTGGTTAATGCAATTATTCTCAGGATTTATCATTTATTACTATTATCTAACAACATTGATTGTTTCTCAGTTAACACTGTTGGCTGTCGAACAAGTGTAATGGAAAGATCTTTTGCTTTTTAAGCTAATTTTCAACAAAACAAACAATGACTTAATCAAAAATAAAAACAAACAAGAAAAATTAAAGATGAAGCGCTGTATTATCGTGCAATTTTGATTTATTCAAAAATCTTTTCAATAAATTTTCATGGCAATTGTGCGATGTTTAACGATATTTAAATTAATTATATCCATATTTATAAAAAGTATCTCGGAATATTTTTCTCTAACTCCTTGCTTCACTTTTCATAAAGTACGAAATACAACAAAGAAATCTCTTAAGACTCGGATAGCTTTGGAATTTATGGAAATTTCTATTACATTCACTTTCTTATATTCGAACAATTGTAATTGCAATTGACGATAAACTGACATATTGAAAAGTGTGAAGCTTCCAACCAGTTTTTGCCTTTTGCTACAACACAAAAGTCCGCTTTTGTTGTGTTGTTCCTTTTGACCTGAAAAAAAGGAAGAAAAAGAATGAAACGATTCTGTTTTTCCAGCAATAGAAGAAACATTTTCTTTACAACAACGCCAAGAAAGCAATATATTGTCGATTACAGTCAGCGCTTTACCTCATCTTCCGCACATGGGAGTGCAACAGGCAGCAAAAACTTAGCTCCAAAGCTGTCTACATTTTACGACCACGTTTCAATATTGGGTGCGCCAATGTCGTTTGGACAGCCATTGTTGGGGGTCGAAAGTGGTCCGCAGATAATACGAAAAGCCGGATTGACAGCACGTCTAGCAAAAATAGGATGGCGTGTACGAGATATAGGGGACATTGATTTCCCAGTTCCCGAAAGGGGTTCTCCATCAAGGTTTCGAGACGCAGTGGGCAAATGCAATGAAATTTTGTGCGAACGTATACTTCAACCCGACAACAGAGATGCATTTACTCTAGTATTAGGTGGAGATCACAGTATAGCCCTGGGAAGTATTTCTGCCCAGCTGTTGCGCAATCCCGACCTTCAAGTCATTTGGGTGGATGCCCATGCAGACATTAACACCGCACAAACATCACCAACAGGTCTAAGATTAACAACATTTGGTCCCCTTTTTTTTTTTTTTTTTTTTTTTTTTTTTTTTT
>ASPP01006511.1:0-11374 GCA_000512085.1 Reticulomyxa filosa
TATATATAATATATATATATATATATATATATATATATATATGTATATATAAAAACAAACAAAAAAAGAAGAAGGCTGATGCAAATACAAACAGCTTGTGTTCCCATTTGATCAAGCAAATCTCTAATGCGTCCAAGACTAGTCAAAATGTCAGTGGTAATGACCATGGTTTCTTGCTCCGCGTGAGCTGTTTGTAACTTGGACTTCTTCAAGGCTTCGTGAATGGTCAGAAACAACAAAGACTTGATCAAAGAAATTTCCCAAGGCACTTCTTTTTCGAATGCATCTTTGGCAGCCGTATCTTTGGGGTTGAACGTGCTTTTGTTGGCAAAGTATCGTCCCAACATCGCGCTGTTGGCTGGAGCGCTTCCGCTTATGGAACCTGTGTTTGTTGTCGCGCCATTGCTATTATTCGCGTGACTGATGTTGGGCATGTTCACGTCCTCGTCACTTTCATCTTTCACGTCATACATTCGCGATAAATCGTCAAACCCTACCACCCCTTTCTCTACTATTGCTTCTGGCTTTGGACGCATTTGCAACATTAGGTTTATGTTTTCCATTGTTGATGATAATCTTCGATGTTGTCGCTTGTATACATTTACCTTGCAACATTATGTATGTATATATGTATACATATGTACATACATATATAAATATATAAATATATATATATGTATATGTATATGTATATATACATATATGTTTATGTATATCCTCCTTCAAACAAAAAATACACAGACGCGTGTACACAGAAAAATAAAGTATTCATGTGTTGACTCACGGGCTGATCAAAATATCCCACAGGCACAATTCCTCGACGTTCGATTTGCACTGGCGTTGGTCTATGTGTAGGCGCCAACTTACGCGATAAGTTTTCTTTTGCTGCGCCCTTCTGTTCTCTTGACAATCGTGCTATCTCTTCTCGATGAAGGTACTAGAAATTTTTTTTTTTTTATTACGTATAACTTCCTTGATAAAAGGATCAATGCTTTAATGAAAATAAACTAAAACAAAAATAAATATACACATGCCCTCCTCCCCCTCCCTCCCCCCCAATCATCTTGTTATTACTTCAGTATCAGATAAACCATGGTGCTTTAATGCCAATCGTGAATAGAGCTCTTCTTGGTATGGATTGACATTGGCAGTCCTATCTTGGTCTCGCCATTCTACTGCAATTGGATCGATATTCCAACCTGCGTGAATTTCTATTCCTTCGTTTGTTACTTTTTTTACTGTTGTTTGAGAGTGTAGTCCTGAATCTGTCATCTTGGAAGAGCTCTTTTGTTGAGAGTTAGATGTTGGCTTTATCAGTGATAACCTCTTGTTCGAACTGTCCTTTGGTGACGACGCTTTACTTACTAATTCGTGTTGAGAAGGAGGTTTTGATGTTGTTACACTGCTTACACGTTCACGAAATGGAACCCAACTATTATCTTATCAACTGGAAATAGAAAATTATGACCTTCAAGTGCTTGCTGCCAGCTGGTCATTCACAACAAAAACCTTTTTACTGTGTTTCGTGTTGTTTGTTCCTTTCGTTCTTAAACAAGTGCTTCGTGATTGTGTAAAAAAAAATAATTACATATTTTCATTGAATACAGCCACAAAGTGAGAGTTTAAGCAAAAGCATTCAAGTTTTTAATCATTTTTTTTTGTAAAAGTAGATTTGAGATCAAATAGAACGTTTAGGTGGTATATATGCACATATTTTTGATACTAATCTGTGCCCCTTTTGTTTTTTTAAACAAAAAAAGTTCGAATTGGGGGAGCTCCCTTTCTTGTATTATTTCAATAAAAAATTAAAAGATGACAAGTGAGCCTTCTGGAGATAATACGGCACCAGGTATGGAACGGCTTTTGTAATGTTGGTTTTTTTTTTTTTTAGTAGAAAAATCTCTATAGAAAAGGCAAAGCACATTCTGTATGAATGTTTGTGTTGGGGATAAATTGGACATAGATCGCAGCGATTTGGAGCTATTGCAAAAAGGTGGAGTATATGTCCCCCCATTTAAAATGAGAAGACTTCAAGCCAAAATAGCAGAAAACAAGAAGTCGGAAGCATATCAAAGATTGCAATGGGAAGCATTGAGAAAATCGATTAACGGTTTAGTGAATAAAGTGAACGTTGCCAACATTAAGCATATCGCACTGGAGTTATTCCAGCAAAATATCGTGCGTGGACGAGGACTATTTTGTCGGAGTATCATGAAAGCGCAGATGGCATCCCCCAATTTCACGCCCGTGTACGCTGCGCTGGTGGCCATTATCAATTGTCGAATTCCAGAAATCGGAGAGCTTTTGGCAAGACGTGTTGCTTTTCAATTCCGTCGAGCCTTTCGTCGAAATGACAAAGTTGATGGTTATGTTTTTTTTGTTTTGTTTTGTCCCTTCCTCCCTTCCTCCCTCCCCCCCTTCTTTTGCTTCTTGTTTGATGATACAACCCCTTTTTTGTTTCCGCGAAATTGCGAATGTTTGTTTTGGTGGTGAAAGATACTAATGAAAAGTGTGGGTCCATTGATCGCACATTTGACCAACCAAAAAGTGATCCATGAACTGTTGGTAATGGAAATTATTTATGTGCTGCTAAAGCAACCGACGGATGACAGTGTTGAGGTGAGCAAAGAGATCATTCTGCAATGTGGACAGACACTATCGAAAGCGGATCCCAAGCTAATCCGAGGGGTGTACGACACTATGCGCGAAATTTTTCAGGAAAGTCGACAAATCAACGATCGAATAAAATACGAACTGGAATCTTTCTTTGAGGCTGTACGCACCAAATTTGCAGTTTTGTTTCGATGTCAAAAAAAAATAAAAAAAAATGTAACTTTGTCGAAAAAGACGATTTGCACTAAACAAATAAAAGGATTATCCGGCTATGCCCGATGAATTGGATTTGATCGACGACGACGATGTAATTACTCATCGCATAGAACTGAATGACTCGCAGGACCCCGAAAAACTCTTGGATGTGTTCCATTACGACCCCCAATGGGACGAAAACGAACAGCGATATGACGAATATCGCAAGGCCATTTAGGCGAAGATGATGATAGTGACGCCAATGACAATGACAATGATAATGATAATAATAATGATAATGACAATAATAATGATAATGACAATAATAATGATAATGACAATGACAATGACATGGATGGCGTCAAGGATCGCAACGGGGCGAGTGACAATGAACATGACAAAATGTCTGTCGACGAGAACGGGGACAACTTGGCGAGAAATAATGATGACAACAATGATGATAATGATAATGATAATGATAATAGTGAAGAAAAAGGAAATAAAAAAAGCGATAATGAGAACGGAAATGAAGACGATGAAAACGAAAACAAGGACAAGACCGAAGGAGGGGCATTTGACATTCATGACTTGACGAATACAATGTTATGAATTTACGAAGAAATATTTATTTAACATTTGTGTCCAGTGTCAGTGCTGAAGAAATGGCACACAAAATATTGAAAGGCTTTGAGGGCAACGAAGTTATTATTTTTTATTTTTTATTTTATTTTTTTTTAAATAGCAAAAAACATACACGCAAACACAAAAACAAACAATAAAAATACATCGAAGAAACAAGTCGCTTATATGATATTAGAAGCTTGTGCACATGAAAGATCACATCGCAAGCAATATGGGCTGCTTGCAGAGCGCTTAAGTAAAGTGAAATCAATCTACGAGGATGCATTTGACGAACTTTTCCCACGACAATACGAAGATATTCATATGTTGGATACAAACAAAATTCGCAATGTCGCTCGATTCTTTGCGTATCTGCTGTACAGTGACGCATTGGATTGGAGTATATTCGAATTCATTAAAGTGAATGAACATGATACCAATCCTTCCAAGCGTATATTTATCAAAGTTTTATTTCAAGAACTGGCGTCATACATGGGAGTCAAGTTAAAACAACGCTTGGAATGCGGGGAATATGGCATTGCCTTTCGATGGTCTTTTTCCAAAAGACAATCCGAAAAATACCAGATTTAGCATCAATTTTTTTACTACCATTGGCTTGGGTGGGTTGACTGAATCTATGCGTGCACATTTGAAATCCTATCAAAAACAAATTTTGAAACAACAGCAAGAAATGGTATCATCTAGTGACAGCGATAGTGATAGCAATGATGGCAGCGGTGATACGAACAGTGACAGCAAAAGTGATAGTGATAGCAGCAACAGCGGCGAGGAAAAAGACACTACTAACAAAACTGGTGATAAGGATCGTGAAGGCAATGACAACAGCAACAACAATAAAGCAAAAAAATCCAAAAAACATAAAAAAAAAAATAAAATAAAAATAAAAATAAAAACAAAGATCAAACCAAAGGTGAGGAAAACTCATCCCAACATGTGAAAAAAGAAGACGATAATGAAAAACTTCAACAAAAAAAATCGGAACTTGAAACTTTGCGTTCAACTCCTCCTCCACCTATTGAATCATCACAAAAAGGGTTACCACGAGATAATGTCAATGAAGATATTGAAAAAGACAGAAGAAGAGAAAGACAAAAAGATAAGCAAAGCGACAGACGGTATCGTAGAGACTCTCGTTCCAGGTCTCGAACTCGCTCTAAGTCGCAAAGTCGCTCAAGACCAAAGTCTCGAAGTCATCCAAGATCGAAATCTCGAAGTCGTCAAAGATCAAAATCCCGAAGTCTCTCAAGACAACGGTCCCCTTCAGACAGATATCGTTATCGGGACAAAAAAAACGATGGATATAAACATGATGGAAGAAGTCGGGACGAAAAGACATATTCCCAAAATAATAAAAAAACGAGAAGTCGTCATAGATCTCGATCTTCTTCACGAGAGAGAACACGATGGCCGGAAAGAAGGCACAGACAAGAAAGTCGTCGCTCTTCTCGCAGTCCATCATAAGATAAAGCTTTTAATAAACCGACAACCCCAAAACCGCTTTTTTTTTCTTTTTCGTGTCCTTCAATTGCCTCAAACTTGTCACAAATCAGCTCAAAAGTGTTTTGAATTGGTCTGTTTGTCAGTAGGACACAATTTTCGTGCCACTTTTGAAATGCTTTCACGCGATGATATTTTTAACAATGCTTACAAATTTGGATTGCTAATCAAAAACAAATATGAAAAGGCTTTGCATCAAACATAAAAAAAATTTGAATATTATGACTTTTTCGTGTTGCATGATCTAAACTGGTTTTACAATGAACTATCTAGTCCTGATTACATCTTATTTTTACTGCAAACTGTTTGCCAAAATATGATTCCCTTGAGTGTATTTTGCCTTAAAATGTTTTATTTGAGAATATTTTTGCTTTTCTTTCTTGTCGAAGCACAACACGTTCTTTTTTTACATTTTTTCATATATTTATCTTCGTATCTGCTGAGCTTGGCTTTTTACACTTAGCAAAATTTGATTGGCAAGGAAATACTTATCAAACAAAATTTAAACTTCATTCGAAAAATATTGTGATCCTTTACACTTTATAGCAAAACTTTGGTATTTCATTAAAATGAAAATTTTCCAGGCTGATTTTGATGATTTTCGTTATTGAAATTAACTATAATGTGAACAAAACGCAAAACAAGTAAGTTTTGCAAAATGAAGCTAGACCAATTAACTATTACACAACAGCTGCAAAATAAGTCTTCTTTTACAAATCAATGCAGAAAGCAATCTATTGTTGATACAGTTCGCACGCGTTCAAAACTCTTTTGATTCCTTTTGCATGGTCATTCAGAAAACTTTGCAACCATAAGCTATCTTGAATGTGCGGCAGGCTTTTTCGAATTGTATCAAGCGAAGCTGTCATATCATCCAGTTGTTTAATTATCTTTTCTTTATTGGATAGTTTATCGTATTGTTCCTTTGAAATCAGCTTTCCATCACTGTTATTTTGTTGCGGTTCATATCTATCAGCTTCATCATCAGTGTTTGTATAAGTGGATTGAATTGGTTCGGTATGTGACGAAGGAAGCGGGCTCAGCGGATCGTCATTAAATTTTCGACGTTTATGTTTGCCATCTCCTTCTCTTGTACTTATGATATTTGTATCATTAAATTCGCTAACGGCGTCACCGCAAGTGTTTTCTTCATCTGAATACATTTCCATGCGCTTACGCTTTGACCGTTTTGTTAGTGCTTGGTTTCTTTTTTTTTTTAAGATTTTTTCGATGGTTGTTGAAAAAAAAAAAAAAACAAATCAGAAAAGGAGTACACAAACGTTGAATGCAATGGAGTAACCAACTGGATGGAGGATTTGTAGGTGTCGTTATTAGACAAATGCTTGGTAGGAGACAGCAGTTTTACATTTTGATTAACTTCATTGTCTTTTTCCATTTCGTCGTGTTGCTCTTTGGTCAAAAACTCCCACTCTAACACGTCATCCGTACTTGATACTTGTTGAGATAGTGAAAATTTTTTGGTTGTGTTTTTTTGATTGGGTGACAATATCACAGATATTGTCTCACTGTCACTCCTTTCACTCTCTTTTGTTTCTTCTTCATCTTCTTCTTTTTTTCCTTCTCGCTTTCCCAATTTTTTGAGTAATCTTTTCGACTTTCTTGTAACTGGTGTTTTGCATTGTTGAGTTAATGGCTGACTTGGCAAGTAATTACTCCAATTGGATTCCTTTCGCTTTTTCTTTTTTTCCTCGAATTCTTCCTTTTTTTTCCCCCCCCTCACGCTTTTTTTGTTTTATGATTCAAAAGAAAAACAAACTGAAAATTTTCTGCCATTGTAGCACTCCTTGCATTGTATACATTTTCCAATTGGACATTGGTAATACACAAGCCCGCGTTTGATATTTTCGTAACCTTTTTTTTTGTTTTACACTAAACAATTTTTTTTTGTTTTTATGAAGAATTAACAGGTTGAGCAGGCGAGTGGAATTCTGTTTGAACATTTTTTTTTTCCAACTTGTGAATTGTCTGGTTACAACTCTCACACCAAACAACACGCAATGCCATTGCCATCTTTTTGGTTTTGAGCAAACAATAAAAAGCTCTGTTTTTTAACAACTAGCTTAGGGCTATATATTGAACTTTCAGATATAGTTTTGAGAAAGCTTAGTTTGTGTTTCTTTGTTTTTTATAAGTGACAAATTAACTTTAGCTATTGAAAAAATTGAATATTGGATAAAAATAAAAGTGGCAACCGATACTTTATTAGTACAAAAGAAGTTTTACCTTTTTTTTATATAAAATCTTGTGGATATAGATGTCTTCGTCTCAACAAGCAAAAATTCCCTTTGTTGACTGGGAAGAGCAATCAAATCCCTTATACACGCCACGTCATCAACGCTGGCGCGCGCAAGTGCGAAAATTTGTGAGCGAAGTACTGGAACCAAACATCAACACATATGAACAAAAGAAATCAATTCCAATGGAAGTGTACAAAAAATGTTATGAATATGGAGTATATGCAGCGCGTTATCCAGCGAAATATGGTGGAACTCCTTTTGAAAATGAAGAATGGGACAATTTTATGATGATAATTTTGTACGAAGAATTTGCGCGTATGTGTTCAGGCGGTATTTTTTTGTCAATGTTTATTCAAATGATCAGCGTCCCTCAGGTTATGCACTTTGGAAGTGAAGAGCAAAAGCAGACGTTTGCGGACGTCATTCGCGCTGACAAGATTGCGTCTTTGGCAATCAGCGAGTCCGGGTATGGCAGCGACGTCGCAAATATTGAAACGACAGCAAAAAGGGATGGAGACTATTACATTGTCAATGGAAATAAAAAATGGATATCCAATGGGTTAAAGGCTAGTTATTTTGTGACTGCAGTGAGAACTGGTCTCAGAAATATGCATATATGTACATATATATATATATATATGTATATGTATATGTATATGTATATGTATATGTATATGTATATGTATATACATAATTATCTGCGAAAGTTGCTTGTCTTTAACTTTTGCCGTATGTTTTTTGACGGAACATTCTATATGTGTGTATGTGCATGGACAAAGGAGGCGAAGGGAAAAATGGCATCAGTCTACTCATAATTCCGCGAACGGACGGAGTGAGTGCATTCCGCATAAATACGCAAGGACATTGGACAAGCGAAACTACACAAGTGTATTTCAAGAATGTCAAAGTGCCGATCAAAAATTTAATAGGAAAAGAAAACGAAGGATTCAAATATATCATGTTTGGTTCTTTTTTTTTTTTTTTTTTTTCTCTCTTTCTTCGGACTGTAATGGTATACGATAAAGTCCTTCATCCAATCATACACACTAATCAAGGTTCAATTTCAATCAAGAGAGATTTGGCATCGGTGCACAAGCCACGGCCAGCGCTCGTGTTTGTTTGATCGAGGCAATCCAGTACGCCAGAGAAAGGGTGGTGTTCAAACAACCCTTGATCCAGTCTCAAGTCATTCGACATAAATGCGCAGAAATGGCCAGAAAAATCCTGTCCACCTATGCGTTGATGGAAAAAGTAGCTTATCAAATGAACATGGACCCTTTGGGGGAAAAAGATACAAGTATCGGCGCAAATGTTGGATTATTCAAAGTTCAAGCCACCAAAACATTCGAATTTTGTGCTCGTGAAGCTTCTCAGATTTTTGGTGGAAAATCCTATGTTTTAGGCAGCAAAATCGATCGCTTATACCGAGACGTCAGAGGATTTGCCATTTATGGGTATTTTCTTTCTCTCTTTTTAAAAAACTCGAGATATCCTTGATTTAATTTCTTTCTCTCTCTTGTAAATACAATACATAGAGGATCGGAAGAGATCATGTTGGATGCAGCGACTAGACTTGCACGTCTATGACCATGTTTTATTGTGCGGTCTATACTTGGAAGAAACTGCTTCGTTAAATGCTGTCACAGCAATGACTGTCTTTTATCAAAGACAATTACTATGTCAAACTGAATATCGTTTTCATCTATTACATTTTATTTCGATGACCTTTTTGAAAATAAATTTTTTGTTTGTTTTGCTGCTGTTCAAACAATTAAACGAATTAATCCTCTTTGAGTCTCAATTCAAATCTCCCATTGCAAACTTTTATTCAACAAAATACCAACACTTCAAAAACAAAATAAATTTGAAAAACGAGACAACAACTTTCAAAAAAAAACACAGCGTTTTGAACTTTCACTTAATTTTTGTTACCAATTGCTTAAGAGATCAAATGAAATCCAACACTGAAAACGAGAAATTACTGGAGAATGCAACTGAAAATGATTTTGATCTGAGTGCCTTGCATCAACCATCTTCACAACTGAAAAACATGGAAATTTCAGAAATTGAAGTAAAGAGTGACGATGAATCCGAAGACGACACAATTTTGCGCTTGGAAGGCCAAAATCTGACAGAAATACCATTGGATATAGCTCAAGCAAAAGGAGAAACAATTCGGACTTTAATTTTAACAAATAACAATATAAGGCACGAAAAATAATTTCCCCCTGTCAATAAAAAAAAAAAACAAATATAAATAAAAAAAAAAAAAAATTATGAATGTATGGCTTTATTTAAAACATTTGGAAACAGATCTTTGGCAAATTTACAGCATTTTAAGCGATTGGAAACACTACAATTGGACAGAAATGAAATGGAAAGTATTGATGACATGCCCAAAATGCCTTATTTACGTACTTTATGGTTAAACAATAACCAATTGTCAGATATGCAGAGCTTGCTTCGCATTTTAACTAAAAACGTATACTTTATTGTATAGTATCTTTATTTTTATAACGTTGTAAGCAAAAGGTTTTTTGTTTCTGAAAAAAAGTGTCCACGATTGACCTATTTATCGTTGTTGCGAAATCCGCTTTGTCCAGCAATATACTTTCAACATGGTAATGATGATAAGTATCGGCGTTATCGACATAGCATATTGTACCATTTGCATGGACTGACCTCTTTGGACACAACCGAAGTAACCAAAAAAGAGAGGAATGAGGCAATGGAAAAAGGAAATATCTAGTCATAAAAAAACCTTCACAAGCGCAAGTTATTAACTAAAAAAAAAAAAAAAAAAGGATGGAAAGAAGCACAATGAGAAAAAAACACTACCTATACAATATACAAACATGTATTTCTAATGTTTTGGTTGTTTGCAGATGCAGGAGACAGAAGAAGCAACGGAAGATTCTCAACCACCTACGGATTTAAAGCGGAAGACAGAACCGGCGACTTTCTTTGGAAAAGGAAGTATCAAATGTGATGGTGCGGACTCACAAGGAAACAAATTCATCTTGGATGGTGAGCTGTGATAACAATATTCTCTTTTTTCTGGTCCAAAAAAAAACTATTGTTTTACTTGTTTTACAATTTTCAGGTAATCATTTACTTGAGCTAGTACCTACATTAAATCGTTAACTTCATAAAATATTTTTCAGATTTTGAATGTCAACATTTTTCCTCTATACACATTTCGGGATGAATAAAGATTCATGTTTGCAAATTTACTAGTTGTAATCAAAGTGTCATTAACAACTAAAGCTGTACAATTTGTAAATGAAGGATGTGGACGTGAATGCTAGTATTAAATTCTTTTTTTACAGGATAGTTGCGTAATGTATATCATTGATTGATATAAATGATCTAATTTTTTCATTCCACAATCTATAATTTATAGTTATTTGATTTGCTGAAATACAATTACAGTTTTCATGCGACTTCTTTGCATATCACTATACTGTTACCAACAAAGGTCGATCACAATTTTTACAAGTTTAAGACAGTAGTCTACTTCGTATTAAAACAACTAATTTCGTATACTCCATATAGCAAATAATTTTTGACATATACTAAAGTAGCGTCCAAAAAAAGTAAACAATCCAAAAAAGCATGTTATTTAAAAAGTTATTATTTTTTCTATTAGAAAAAAATACAAATGAGCTAAAAAAAATAAAATAAAGGACAAATATTGAAATAATTAGTAAAGATTAATAAAAAACCAAAATGATATTTAAAAACTACATGATTTGTAGATATTTTTTTAAAAAATTAGGTCAACAAACAAACACAAAGCAATCAATTTTTTTCTTCTGTTTTGAAGATTTTCAAACAAAGGAGAATCAGATTTTGTACTATAAATATTACACTTTAATGCATCAAATACAGAAATAAGTAGGAAGTTATATAGAAAAAAACAAAAATCTATATTATTGTGCCAAAGAAACAATGGTGTATCAAAATATCATATGCTCACTAAAGCAAAAACTAATAGATTCATACGTTTGAAATTCGATAAATAGACAATATTCTGAATGAAATTCAAAGATATGTTGCAATGATCTACAAATAAAATATTTTCCATTCAATAAGTTCATGCAATAATAAGTTTTGGTGCTTCAGCTAATGAAACAAAAAAATACGTAAACATAAGGATCATTTTGTTT
>ASPP01006525.1:0-10155 GCA_000512085.1 Reticulomyxa filosa
GTATTCTTCGTCGTAGTTTTAGTTTTTTTTTTTTTTTTGTTCATTCTTTTTAAAATTTGGAGCCTCTCTTTTTTTTTTTAAAAAAAAAAAATATATATATTAAGCTGGTACACGCACAACCGTGACATTGACCTTGTCCAACACAACTGGTCGCCGAACATCTTTGGTAATGGCGCAAGCAGCATTACAACGCACATTAAATAAGATGGGAAACATGATCGCCATGGGGATGGCTGACGATATGAGTGTGGCATCGACAGTGAACAAGACCAGTATAAGCAGCTATCGTGGAGTACCGATGGAGGAGAGTGATGCTGAGTCCAGCGAAAGCCCTTATAAGTTTTACCGGGTCATGGTCAAACCTCACAGTCAGCTGCAATTTTCATTGCGATATCAGCCCCTTGGCGTGGAGAAATGTCAAATTTTGCTTCCTATCGTCTTGGCTGGTCAGGCTGAATTTGAGCCTCTCAAGCGATTTATTATCGCTCATTCCATACAACCTATCCTAAGTCTATCGACCAGAGAAATCACTTTCCGAGAAGTTATTGGTAAGTTTGCATGTTTTTTTGTTTTGTTTCTTTTTCTTTTAGAAAATTTTCTGGCTCCAAAATAATCAAAGTACTTCGAGCTGATAAAGTGGAGTCGAGCCCGTACACGGCCGATATTGCAGTGAAAAATGAAGAGTCTTATCCCGTGCATTTTCGTTTGGAGCTGGATAAAACGGCGAAAAAAGATGCCAAAAAGCCTTCCAAATGCTGGCAAATCGCTCCGTATAAAAATGAAATTGTCCCTGGAGATATCGTACTAATCAAGATTAGCTTTGCTCCAACTGACGACATTTTGCACCAAAACAACCTGAATTTGTTCATTGTTAAAAATGACAAGAAAGATGAAAACAATCCAATTGACAAGAAAACTCCAAAGGAAAAGCCATATTTTCAAATTCGATTGAATGGACAGGCAACTTTTCCCAAGCTGTCTTTTGAAAATGAGATTTTCCTTCCTCCGGTCCCTTTGCACGTACGCAGCACAAAATTGATGTTAATATATAACAGTGGCTATGACGGATTTGACCTTAAGTACGAAATTGCTAAAGATTGTCCTGTTGAAATTACTGTCAAGTAAGGCATTTTAATTTTGTTCTTTCTTTTTAATCCCGCTTCTAAATCAAAACTGTAAAAACTAGGTTCCCGGATGGAACTTGGTTTGAGGACGAAAGTATTCCAATCGAGATATCGTTTGTCAGCACTATTGCAACTGCTTTTACAACCATCGTTGATCTGATCGATGTTGATGGCCATTGTTTTCCTTTGACCGTAAATGGACTGTCCAGTAACAGCGTCCTGTCGAATCAATCCTATTGGTACGGTCACGAGTGCCAAATTGCGAGACCTGACGAACTTTCCATGCCCCAAATTGCTGAGATCAGCCAAGATAATAACCACGACGAAAAAAAAGATGATACAAAAATTGCAGCGATGTGTCAGTTATTACCGCAAGTAGTACCTCCAAACATTTTGGATGACATTTCCATGCTGCTCATGTTTTTAGAGTCAAATGGTTACATGCAATTCCCCAATGGAATTGTGCACTTTCCATCAGACATTGTGGAAGGCAACGGAGAACCTGTTTTTAAACTGCTCAAATTTTTCACTGGAAAAAAAATTTTTGGAACGACAAAATATACTAAAAAAACAAAAAAGATGGAGCTTCAAAACATAAAGACGCTCAAGCAAAAAATAACGACTCCAAAGATCTTACTGACATCTCTGACAAAGATCTAGAAGGTATGAATGTTTGCATTGCGTAAGGAGCAGAAGTATACGTGTTATTATATTTGTACGTGCACATGTACAAATATACGTATACATATATGTACATACATATACATTTAAAAAAATAAATAAATACATAAATTGGGGAAATGCAGTGAGGGAAATGCTGAAAGAGTACGAAAAGATGATTCAGCATTTGCGCAAGCACGGTGCAATTTTGTCGATAAAGCCTGAACATTGTTTGAGCTTGCACCAGTATTTACATTTTATGCAACATATAAAACCAGCTACGCAGGTGATAAGGAAGAAAAAGGGCGAAGAAAAAACTTGTAATGGGGCACAGTCGACGACTAAGCAGTGGATACGTAGAAAAAGAAGGACAGAAAAACTGTTCCCCTTGCTTTCGTGTATTACGTGGAGCAACGTACTGTTTCAGATCATCAAAATATATGTGATGAATAAAGAGTTAAACCTCAAAAAGTTCCTTCAAATGGATCAACTCCACAAATGTTTGCAGGACTCTAATGACCCCATGGCATTAATGTTGCAAAGCACCAGTAGCACCAAAGACAGTAAATTCTTGCCCTTTCCTGACGCTTTGAACCAAAGCAATGTTTTTTCATCGCAAGAAAATCTTTTGTTATTGTGGGCTTCTTTTTGTTACAATCAGCATGTTAGTTTATATACATATATATATATATATATATAAGAGAGGTATTTATGAATTTTGGAAATGCAAAAAATTCCATATACGTATATGTATACGTATACATATACATGTATTTATATGTGTGATAGATCCAACCAACTAAACCTCATTATTTTAACAACTTTCGAGAGTTGAGTGACGGTGTTGCAGCTGCTTGCACATTGATATCGTACGTACCGCATTTGAGCTCTCAATTAAGCTCCATTTCTCGAAAGCCGGCCGATCACAACGAAAAGAAAGCCAACTGGAACATAGTTCTAAACTTGCTGAAGAAATTGGGGCTCCATTTAATGCATAGCTTTGGAGTTTTGCAAGAGGAAGATTTAGTGAATTCCGGCGAACGCAATATGTGTCTCTTTTGGCTCCATTTGTATACAAAGCTACCAATGTACGCACCCTTTACAGTAATTGATTTTCCTGCCAAATTAAATAACGACGTAACCCGTACCATGCGCTTATCTAATCCTTGTGACAGAGAAATTGTATATGAAGTCATGTTGGAAGGAGATCCTCAATTTCACGTGGAGTCCAATGTCGTTATTTTAGGTTTTAATTTAAAAAAATAATAATATGTTTTTGTGCACATTTGGCTCCAAAAATAAAATAAAAAAAACAACCAAATAAAAAAAGGTCCTCGACAATTGAAAACCGTTTTAATGGAGGAGGAGACGAAAATCAACGAGAATAAGGCTGCAATTGCAAAAGACACTACATTGACAGCCACAAACAACGTGGTTCCATCCTTGCCTTCCTCAAAACAAGAAGGAACTGGAACTGGAGCTGAAGTGGTTACTGCAAATACTGAAGCAGTAATGAAGGACACAGAAGGAAAAGAGAAAGAGATGGACGTAGACTCCTCCTTGCACAGTTGTGAGAAAAATTTGAAAGTGACATTTTCGTGTCATTTCAACAAACATTGCAATTGCAAAATGATATTGATACCAAAAATATCTTCGACTGGAGAAACGTATTTTCCTTTTGCAATGCCTCGTATCATGGTGATGGACTTGCGGACCTCAAAGATTGACAACTCTCCATTGCAGCAAATCCGACATTCTGGCACGTTGTATACGAAAAATGACATATCGATACTTGTTAAGACACCTTTTTTAAATATTCAACATATGACGGAGAAAGAAAAAGAAGAAACGAGTGAGTTTAGCATTGAATGTAAAGATTGCAGTGAAAAAGGTGACAAGAGAAAATTTACAGATGTTCGATTGTATAACAAAATTGATTTGCACTTGTCAAAGGATGACGTATACAAAAAAAATGAAAATGAGACTAAAGAGAAATTTAAATTTAATCAAAAACAGCAAACTTCCAGGAAAATCCACGAAAAAGTGCAGCCCAATCCTGCAAATGACAGTGAAGAGAGTGATATATTTGAGTTTCCGTGTCCTTGGCTCATTGAAAAGACCTCTCTCAAACTAAAAAATGACGGGGCTCCCTCCAAACTCAATTTGATATTTGTGCCATTCAACTTGACACAGTACAAATGCCAAATTCGATTCAAAGTTTCTTATTGCACTCCTCTTCTATTATTTGCAAAATTTTTTTTTTTTTTTTGGGAGTCCGAGCAGAAAAAAAAAACAATCTCAAGGTCAAAACAAAACAAACAAAAAAAGAATCCTGATATTGGAGAGTTTATATATGAAATCATTGGAGATGTTTTGTTGCCGTCTCCTGAAGTCATAAAAGTCATTCGCAGCGAATGCTTAGTCAGAAAAACAATATCACAGCAGATTCTTGTTCCCTTTGACAACATGTTTTTAACAGAGGCCACTAATTTTTGTGCAGAAAGATCTTTGCCTCATTCAGCTAAAAAGTTGCGGACAAAAAACTACAATGAAACGAAACCTCTTGTTCCTTCCTCTAGTGTGTATCAAGTATTTTGCACTTCTCCCTATTATCACTTGCCGAAATACATTTCCTTGTCGAAAAAAGATACTGAGGCAAAAACTGAAAATGAAGGAGCTCCGCAAATTACAAAAAACAAAGAACCCAGCAAAACTGCTCAAACTACAGACGAAATTCAAACTGACTCTCTCAAAAATCAGTTAACTGTGCAATTCACTCCGTATGATCCCGGCATATATCCTTGCACAATTTTGCTGCAATCTCAATTAGATTTACGAGTCTACTACCTGGTATCGTTCTGTTTTATACGTATTCATATTGTATCACTCCACGCACGTAACAAAACAAATATATATATATATGTATATGTATGTATATTCCTCAATAAAATTAAAACAGGAATTCACGGCAAAGTCAGAAGGAAGTTATGCAGAACTGGAATTCACAACAACTGCAAATGAGCCAGTAACACAAGATATACCAATAGTAAACGATAGCGACGAAGAGTGGAAGTCAGTGCACATTTGAATAACAGCAATTTTAGTGGAGAGGAAAGCATTTTGATCGCCCCCAAAAGCACCAGTATGTATCGATTGGCATTCACTCCAGACTGGATTGGTAAGGAAACTGGTCAGTTGGCATTATTGAATTACAATACTGACGAAAGTTATGTTTACAAATTGACCGCTTATGTCACGGAGCCAGCTGCAATTGGCCTCCTTACTCTTTACGGCAAAGCACGCTCCAAAATCGAGCATACTGTTGAAGTCCTAAGTCCTTTCAAACACAAGTCTATAACGTATCAAGTTGAATCAGATCTACCCAACATATACGGAGAGGGTCAGATTTCGATTCCTCATCCCAATGGCAAATACCAGTATACATTTGGAATAATACCAATGACAAGTGGTGTAACAAAAGGGTCGCTCACGTTCATTGACAACACTGGCAAGTTCCAGTGGTTTGCAATTGTGGTCAATTCCACCCCGTCAGAGCCAGAAGATTGTTTGCAACTACGAACTTATTTACGCGAATTAGCAGCCGTTGAAATAGATTTGAAAAACCCACTGGAAGAAATGGTGGAGTTTGAAGTTGAGTACAAAGGAAGCGGATTATTTGGGGACTCCAAGTTACGTATTCATCCGCAACAAGAGACCACTTATACCTTGCACTATTTCCCATCAAGACCTGGCAAAGATAGTGGTCTCATTTCGTTTCGGCACGACTCCACCGGTGAATTTTGGTATAAGTTAGATCTGGAGGCACTTGTGCCGCCTCCGAAAAAACTGAAAACTATGCTATGTGCAATTGGAAATTCTTCCGTTTAGTTTTTTTTAAAAAAATGTAGTCCAGTCAATAGGAAAAGAAAGGGAGCCATCAACGATAATACATACATATACAATACATATATATTTTATTTTATTTTTTGTAATTGTTAGACTGAGGAATTCGAGATCGAAAACCCCTTGAACGAGGAAACAGAACTAAAACATACTCTGAGCAACAACGAAAATTTTTCCATCA
Organism: Reticulomyxa filosa; assembly: GCA_000512085.1. Classification (NCBI taxonomy): domain Eukaryota; phylum Foraminifera; family Reticulomyxidae; genus Reticulomyxa; species Reticulomyxa filosa. Next base: position 5,869 of record ASPP01006525.1, read on the forward strand.
TTCCGCAAACTATCAGAATGGCATCGTTGAGCAAGATGCAGTTGAAGGTGAGATATACACCTTCTTCCATTGGCGTGAAACAACAATGTCTCATTACATTATTTAATGAGAAAATCTCCGAATGGGCCTATGAAGTGGAGGCCATGGGAACAGAGCCAGTTGTTCAAGAGAAGTCTGATATTTACGGATTGTTAAACCAAAACTGCAGCACAACAATTTCTTTTCAAAATCCGTTTAACGCCAACTTGCTCATCAAAGCCGAGTTGAAGTCAACTCAAGGAGACCAAAAGACCTGGCACATGTTGTTTGACAAGCACAAGCATCACAAAAAGACACAACGTCTTCATTTCAGAGCCAATGATGAGGCTCCATGGCAATCCTCCACTCTCACAGAAAGTGACTCCGATCCAGTCTTGCAAGTGTCATCAACTGAATTAGGGCCCAAAGAATCCATCAGCATCCCTATACTCTTTTCTCCACAACTAATGAAACGGTATGAATCAACCTTATTCATAAGCAGTCTTTACAACAACCAAACCCTAATTTGGACCTACCCGATCGTCGGCTTAGCTCAGTGCAAGCTGACACGTTTGTTGGAGTTGAAATGCGCGGCCAGAGAAGCTGTTCAAGAAGTTGAGTGCAGTGCACATATTATTATAGCCATACGTATCCTTCAATAGTGTCAGCTTTTGTTTTCAAATGTTCGAACAACAATAGGTCTGGGATATCCACTTGGAGAATCAAATTTGGAACGAAAAAGATAAATTCGATGTGCATTTTAATTACAATGATCAATCGATGAGCGGCAAACGTGATAATATGGCAGTCTCGTTAAATAAAGACTTGGAGTCACTCAAAACTTTGGTCAACTCTTCATTCGAAATGGAATTGATTGATAACTGTAAAGAAAGTTCAAAAAATCAGCTCCAGATCAGAGTTCTTAAAGAGCACTCCTTTTTTTTTTTGGAGGGGATAGGATAATAAACTGAAAGATAACAAGATAGTTTACAAAATAGGTTTTATTTAGTCCACTGCGTCCATTTAGCTATGCGGGTGAGTTATTGATCGTTAATAAAACAACGGGGGTGCAATGGCTGCTAGGTGTCAGGATTGAAGCTTTAGAGCCAGTGGTAGACGATGTTATTAGAATCGAATCACCTCTAAATCAATCCTCCTCGATTGGTTTTCAGCTATTAAATTTGTTCAATTGCGAGGCACCTTTTACTGCATTTTTTACTCCAGATTCACCAGATGAATTCAGAATATATCCTTCCAAAGGTGTCTTACAAGCAGCAACAAATGATCAGGGGACCACATTCATTATCTCGTTTACACCACATCAATATGGGGCACCTTTAGTGGGCAAATTGCTAATACAAGTTTGTATTGCTCGAATATCTTGCAACAGAAAACAGGGTTTCCAAATTTATGAGTGTATAATGCTTGTTCAAAAAAACTTTTGGGCTTGTTTTATAGACACAAGTAATGCAGTGGGGATACAAAGTCATTGGCACACATCCTAAATATAAACCTCCTCTGTCGTCAGTAATGCATACAAAAATTGATAGCCACATATCTAAACAAGTCCTTCAACACAAAAAATGCAGAATGCTTCAAGTCAAAAACTTTGTAAAAGAGAATGCTCAACTTTTCAAACTTAAAAATAAACGCTTTTTTCCATGATTAAATACGCTTTGTAAAAAATTGAGGAGATTTGGATAAAGTGGTTGTCTTTGAAAACAAACAAAAAGGAAACTTAATTAATAATTCAAAAGAAATTAATTATATAAGTTGAAAATTTAGTTTCAATTGTTCACCTAACCGAGAGGGAAAGAGCGCCTTCAACTTAAAAAAAAAAAAGCACTTATTTATTCAATTCTCTCACAATCAAATATTATCTGTTTAATGTTATAATAGTTTAATTTTACTTTCGAGTAAGGAAAAAGATATACAAATCAGAGAATAAGATCAATGACAAAAGAAGCTTCAAAGCCAAAAGAGACGAAAGAAGTTGACTTGGGATCTGATTTCCTTTCGTTTGACGTGCCACAACAGTACCGAATAAAAACAGAGCACATAAACGTAAACTACAAAAAAGAAGCGAAAGTGAATGAGTACTACAAGGGAGTGATTGAAGGGAAGATAGCATTGAACGATAATAGTAAGATATGTAAGCTAGCAAATGAGTTGGTGCAACAGTTGGTAGAAGAGTGTCAAAATGAGAAAAGCAGTCCCTTTTCGCGATTATATGGAGTGGTCTTTGGAGGGAATTTGCAAAAGAAATTGGCCGTCCGCCACAAGTTTATACTACGTAAACCTAAAAAAATCACTGTGATTGGCGATGTGATATTTTTATTTCGAGTCGATAAAAAAAAACCGGAGTCTCTCAAGAATGCAAAGCAAGTGCAAAAAGAGATTATGACTTGGATCGAGCAAACAATGAAAAAAAAAAAGAAAAAAGAAAAAGAAGAAGCAAAGAGCCAAAAAGATTTTAAAATAGCTTCATGTTCAGATCAATTCATAACAATTACAAGCAAGGAGGGACGACTTAATGTGTCGGTGGCGTATACGTATGAAAAAAGAGTGTACTGTGGCTTTCATTTTAAAGATGAAAAGAAACACGTATACATATGTACCCCAGAGGAGTTGAAAATGTGTGTGAAGGACTTGTTTACCCACTATAAAGACTACAAGATTCAACTTCTGCAGCTGCTACAACAGCAGCAGCAGCAGCAGCAGCAAGAAGACATTGAATTTTGCAATCGCAATATGAGTGCTGCGCTGACAATGTTGAGTACGTATTATATGCGAGAGGAACATATTGGTGGGAACACGCGACTCGCTATTCTGCTTATCAAAGCGTGGAAGTATTATCTACTTCGTCGAATGTCCGCTCTGGAGTTTCTCAGTGATGTTGCCATTGAACTGCTTTGCGTATACGCCCAACACTTGCTTGTGCAAGATGTGCTGCAACAGGGACGTAGTGCTGCTGGCCGACAAGCGCAAGGACAAGCACAAATGGAAGAAAAAGAAACAGAAAAACATAAGAGTATACAAATGCGACAAGATATTTCCATTCTTGATGTTGTTCAGCAATTCCTGGTTTTGTTGATTTATATTGCTGAACGCGTGACATCGGGCAAGCCTTGCATATTGCTCTGGCCTTACCAAGAGGTACCTTTCGAAACTTTAGTCACTCAAAATGATGTCCTCACTTGGCTCAAAACACAAGATGTCCATGCTCTTAAGTCCACCGTTTTTCTTATCGACAATGTTACTTTACGTTGCGTTCAAAAAAAACACAATATCTAATATATATCTCTCTCTCTCACTCAACACACACACCTTACTTACATACATGTTACAAATTCAATCGGAAAAAAAAAACAAACCTCCTCCCTTTTTAGACTCTATTTTTTTCTCCTTCCTTTCCTTCTTCTACTTGTATATACGTATGCAAAGGAAATTTTAAAAAAGACTCTGAAAAATACAACTATGCAGAAAACGTTACCAGTGATATAAACGTGAAAATGTGGAAAAAGTGGAGCGAACAAGCGAAAATCGCTTTGGATTATTTGCTGACTGATGATCCTAAACAATGGATCGATTCTTTGGTGTATTGCAAAGATAAATCTGCATGTTTGAGCATTACTTTTTTTTTGCCTTTGTTCAAGTCAATAGATTCAAGTGCCAACCAAAAAAAAAAAAAAAAAATTGTTAATAATAAACTATAAATAAGTGTATTATTTTATCAATTTTTTTTTTTTTTTCATGTGTTAACAAAAAGACAAAAAGTTGGACGAACAAATGGAAAATGAAGAAATTGAAAAAATGCGCGACCAAGAAGAGAAAGAAAATTCAAGTGACCCCGAGATCACAACAACAGAAGACAAACAAGAAATAGCCAAAATGCGTGCCATTGAGCATTGCTTCTCTCAAGGTGAGTACCTTTGGTCTGCAGCTACAATAGAAACTCGTTGGATGAGAATTTGCAAAAAACGGAATTTACCTAGCTGTATCCACATGAATATAAATGGCATTGAGCCGTTGCTTCAAAAAATGTGTACAAAGGCGATCTTGCGCCAGCAGTCAATACAAAATACTCGCTTCTACAAATGGAAAAATGGATCTCCATCCCCTAGGCTGAAGAACATACGCAACCTTATCAAATAAATAATATTGTGCACCCTCCCCTCTCTTCCAACTTTTCAAAGAAAAATCTTTTTTTATGGAAGTCAAAGTTGTGAAGGGCTGTTGTTTGTACCGAAAATTACTACCTTTTTTTTC
>ASPP01006526.1:0-11491 GCA_000512085.1 Reticulomyxa filosa
TGACTACTAATCATTTGTCCAATCACGCGAAATGCATTCATTGCAATGTCTTTAGCTATATTCGATGAATTGACTATGGACAAGAGGACACTACATACTTTTTCATCGCATAATAGTTCGATGCAGCCCCAATCACGAACGGGGTCATCAAAGTCATCACTCACAAACAGTAATGCAGAGAGTAGCTCACGTAGGCAACTCTCTATATTGGTACGATCGCTCTCATTCTAACAAATAAAATAGATTGTAGCAATTATTATTATCATCATTATTGGTCGTTATTTTTTTATTTTATTTCGTTTGTTTATGGGTTAAAAAAAAAACAAACTAAACAAAAGATGTATCATTGATATTATTAAATGCATGGTATAAATATTGGAACAGCTGCAAAACATTAGGCAAAAATGAGACAATAGTTGTTCGACATTGGCGTAATTGTCTCTGAAGCACATCCTCACAGAAATTTTCTTCTTCTTCGTCGGGGACGTAATAGTCAATTTCGATAATATCGTTCGAGTTAGAGTCACGATCGGCATTGGTGTTGGAGGATGACTGTTCCCAGCCAATTCCTTCAGAAGAGGAACTTTTCCGGAACATGTTGTTGATAACCCAACACCACTGAAGAAGGACAGAGATGTTAAAATGGTGGTTATTGTTTGCAAGCATTTTGCCAAAGACAAACTTGAGCAACTTTTTTTGGACCAATAACAAGTAAGTATAATAAAAGCAATCACCGCTGATATTCCCGAAACACCAAAAGATCTGTTCTATTAAATCGTTATTGGGAGTATCTTTTGGATTGTGCGCGAGCAACGTCATTAATACATCCAACACGCCATTTTTTATCACTTGTCCAGTTTCATAACTTGTGCCCGCGGCAATATTTGTCAAACACCTAATGTTGCAAATATTGGTATACTTTCGTTGAAAGTACGTATACACATACATATATGTATAATATATATATATATATGTATGTATATACGTATTTATTTATATACATACATATATATACTTGAATACAATACGAAAACCAAATTTATATAGAAAGTAGACAAACCAGACAGCATCAAATTGCTTGGATGGAAATTTCTTGTCTTGAGCGTGTTCGAGAAACACAGGGATTAAACCCTGATGGATGATATCTTCAATGCGAGTGCTGGACTCATTTGATAAGAGACATCGCAATGCATACATGCCTTCGCACACTCGCTTTGGTCGTTACTCGTCACGTCCTCTGTCAATTCACTCAAACAGTCCCAACTAATCTCTTTGTTCATTTTTTCTTCATTTCCATCAATTTCGGTGTCCTTTCCTTTTTGCTTGCTTTTGCTTTCCGTGTTCTCGTTGCCTTCTTTGTTCTCCTTGTCGATCGTCATTTCGTTGCTTTTGTCGTGGTTCCACATTGCACGTCGCCGTTTCATCAGCTCTCCTTCTCGTTGCTTTTCGTACATTTGTTGTTTGTTAGTGTCATTGCCACTTTACAAGAATGCTGAATCCATTTTTTTAAAATTGTTTTCCTCACATGTCAAAATAAAAAACCTATTTTATTTGCTTTGTTCAGGTCAACCTTTTTGCGGAGAGACAATCTATCGTCATGTCTTTTTTGACGACAGTATTCCGTGTCTAAACCTCGTTGAAACTCACGATGATATCTATCGTTATCGCCAAACATTGTTATTAATTTATAAATATAATCTATTTTTCTGGGAAAATCTATGGATTTTATAACTTCCGCAATTACACTAAGCAAACATTTTTAAAGCTGGTGCGTCATTAAGATAATTTTAAATTTCTAAATATTCTAAATTTGAGCAAAATTGCTATTTTTAAAAATTTTTCTGAGCACATTAACAGAACGAAATACTTTTAAAAGTAAAAGTGTCAAATAGGATACATTTAAATTTTTTTGGAAAAGTGTTGTGCTTTTCTTGTAAAAATTTTTTCCAAAGTAAGAAATAGCATCAATGTTTATCAAAGCATATAAGTGAAAATATTTCAAAGTACAAGTTAAAAGCAAACGGACACCAAAGTGCAGTGACCTGTTAGAAGTTTTCAGTTTTTCGTTCGAATTAATTTTTTAAACATTTACGTTTAATCAGTACATAATGTTGCGCGAATGTTTATTAATTGCTCTGTTTGTGAGCAATGTAGTAATTGGTGATGAGTTTGTGAAGACATTGAAAACAAACGATTTCAACGAAGTTGTGTCATCCAGCAAACGAATACTGGTGGAGTTTTATGCACCATGGTGCGGTCATTGCAAAGCATTGCAACCAGAATATGAGAAAGCAGCAAAGCGTTTGAACGCAGAACAGGCAGAGACAATATTGGCAAAAGTAGATGCTACAGAGGATCGTGACTTGGCAACCAAGTATTCGATCAGCGGATATCCAACATTGAAATATTTTGTTAACGGTGATTTGGACAACCCACAAGAATACAACGGAGGACGAACAGAAGAGACAATTGTATCTTGGGTATTGAAACGCGAATTGCCAGCAGTGACCACACTGCAAGAGTCAGAAGTCGACAACTTCAAAAGCAAACACAAGGTGAGCTTAGTAGCGTATCTGAAGGGAGACTCCTCAAATCCTGCGGTGGCCGCTGTTTATGACGTAGCTGATAGTCTGCGAGAGGATGTTGTTATTGGATTGGTTCAAAGTAATTCTGGTAAGTTTTTGTCCATGGCTATGTTTTTTTTTTTGACAACAAAAAAGTTTACAAAAAAATTTTTTTTGGACAAATCATTTTTTTTTACCCATAAAAAAAAATTTTTGTAATAAAAAAAAGGTCTGGTAAAATTGTATCGCCAATTTGACGAGCCTGAAGCTACTTTAGAAGGCGAGATCACCACACAACGCTTGAAAGACTTTGTCCAATCTGAAAGATTTGCATTGTTTGATGAAATCTCGACTGATAACTATCAAAAATATGTTGCACGTGGCTTGCCCTTAGTCTGGGTTGCCTTGGAAGGATCTGACAGTGAACAAAGAGAACATGTCGCAACCGCTATAAAAGACATTACCAAACAATGGAAAGGAAAATTGTCGTTTGTCTGGATCGATAACGCCAAATTTGGACAACACGTCACTAACTTAGGTAACTCAATTGTGCATTTTTTATGTGATGTGTTTTTTTTTGTTGTTGCTCCCGCAAAAGCGCAATTTTCCAATAAAATAAAAACACAGGAATCAAATCACCTCCTGGATTAGTATTGGTTGAAGGCTCGAACACAAAATACTTGTATGACGGAGATATCTTTAGCTCCAACGATTTGAAGGCATGGTTTGACAAATATTCAAAGAAAGAAATACCCAAATTTTTGAAATCACAAGCAAAACCAGAGACAAACAATGATGCAGTGCTTGTCTTAGTTGGTATGTTCATTCACCATTTTGTTTGAAAAACAGAAGATGAGAGAAAAATACAAACAATATTGGGATATAAATTAAATTCAACAGGTAGCACATTCGAAGAAGTCGTTGGTAAAGACAGCGATGTGTTTGTGGAATTTTATGCTCCTTGGTGTGGACATTGCAAACGATTGGCACCTGACTATGATAAAGTTGGAGAAGCTTTCAAGGATGTGAAAGACTTTGTTATTGCCAAAATCGATGCAACTGAGAATGACACACCTGAGGAAATTAGAGGATTCCCAACACTTGTCTTTTATCCAAAAGGATCACTTAAAGGGGAAAAATACACTGGAGGACGTACTGCTTCTGAAATAATTGGCTGGTTGAAGAAAAAAGCCACTGTCAATGTCGACGGATTGAAAGCAGAGTTGTAGTGTGAGACTGAGTTTTAAATAAAGCCTGAAATCGGCTATGTTTAGGTGAGAAGAGAGGATGTGAAATTTGAATTGTGAAAGGTTTGAAAATACCTTTGAAACTTGTTATCATTAAGGATAGCACTTTAAAGCTTGCAATTCAGTTCCATGTTCTTTTTATTCTGAAAAATCAATTAAAGTTTTTTAGATATTGCTAATTATTAACATTTTTTTCATTACGTAGAGCCAGTACAAGGAAACTGCAGCTGGTCCTTTAAAAGCCGTACAATAACGACTAGTTAATGAAAGAAATTTTAAATTTTGAATAACGCAGAAAATCAAAATAAATACAAACACTTTTATTTGCAGATTTTGAGCTATTACTTCCATTTCATTTTATAATGCATAGTTATGTTGTGATTAGTACAAAGTAGGCCGGTTTAGTTTGCAAACCCCTCTTTGAGAGCACTTTGGAAATAATTGAAATTTGTTTAGATTGTAATGTCCTCTTTGAAAGAATCTGTGGAAGAGAAGGATACTCCACGTTGTTCAAGCGTGTTCGAGTATGGGCATTTGGTATTGACCACAAATAGTTCAGACGACAAGGCTAAGTACACCTTAGAAGCAGTGGAATTTTACAAGCAAAAGAAACTGCCAATGGGAGATCCAGCAAAAGTTCGTTTACCACCTGACGTATCAGCGCGTCCAACGAATGTGCAGATATTGGTTGGTATGCATTCAATCCAAACAAACAACTAATAAGAGAATATAGCATCAAACCTTTGTAATTGTTTTGGTTTCAAAAAAAAAAATAAACTAAGCCACCATCACAAATGCCCAAACGAGGCAAAGCAGAGAGTCTTCGAACACGTACAGCTTTAATTCATTCATTTTGTCACATTGAAAGTTATGCAATTGATCTGTCTTGGGACATTTTAGTGCGATTTGCAGCAAATCATCGCGATTTCTACAAACAATTGACGTCGCAAAAATTTTCAACGTCCACAACTCCAGCTTCGCAGAGCACTGGCGCATCAAAGTCTTTTTTTTATTTCCTTGTTTGTGCTTTTCGTTTCCCGTCTTTGGTATTTCCTTTCTAGCTTTTGTTCAACTTTTTTTTTGTTTGAAATGCAAACCCACAGTACCGTGTTAGAAAAAGTGGAACAACTCTTGCGACTTGTGGAAGCACAACTCGGTCCAGCTGTGTTGGAACATAAATCAAAGTCGGAAGAGCCAATTCAGCTGTTAGATCGCGATTACGAAGGGAATCATGATGTGCAACTACCATTGGAATTCTTTGAAGATTGGCTTCGAATCGCGTATGTTTGAAGGAGGAGGGAGAGGGAGAGGGGGAAAAAAAAAGGGGGGAGGGATACATTTGTCTATGCATAGTGTAGTGTCATATGCACATATGCTTTTGCTTTACGCTGTCGTATAACTTTTTTGTTTTGTCTTCAATGTGTGTTGGGGGCGGGAAAAGTGGAGAGGAAGCCTTCCATTACAGCTTGTGGCGGGACCGCTTGAAGGAAATGAACAGCTGCTATGGGGCTTTGCCGGTCCATGATGGGCTATGGAAATGCGCGCTAGAAACCAGGGACGACATTTTGGCAAGATTGGCAATTGTACACATGGTCCTGGAAGGAAGAGGACTTGACGTCGAGCCTTCATCCATTCAAAAACTTGTCAATGCGAAAGATGAACACTCTGCAAATTTGTTGAAAACCATTTCCAAAGATGAAATCACACATGTTGGGTCCGGTGTTGTTAAGTGACTTTTATGCTTGTTCTCTTCGTCAGTTTCTATTTTTTACTTTGTTACACGATCTTGCATTGCTTACAGAGATGGTTTCGATATGTTTGTGAGAACCAAAATCCACCGGTCAAAGACCCAATTGCAAAGTTTCAACAAATTGTTAAAGAGAGATTTCGAGGTAATTTGAAACCGCCGTTTAATACGAAAGCTCGTGATGCTGCTGGGTTTGCTCCGGAATGGTACTTGCCTTTGGCTAAATAATGCTGAATTAAATGTTTTTAATATTACTCTGCATTATTCTTGAAACAAATCAACGACTCTTCTGGCTTTGCTCCAATATGGTTTTTTAGATCATGTCTTAATTTCAAACTAGTGTTCGACAAATATTTTTTTTTATTTTATTAACCAGTCTCAAGGTCATATCCCGACGACGTTTTACTATTAAAAACTAAAATGTTTTCATTGCGATCGATCACTCAAAAAAATTGTTAAATTCACTTTTAAACGTAAATTGCAGTTACAATTTGTAGCTGTCTTTAATTAAAATCAAAGAAGTTTAACTTGATTTATGTTTGTATACATTCTTTGATTTTATTTTTCATTTATTAAATAATAACTGTTTATAAAAAAAAAAGGAAAAAACGTCAAAACAAATAAAAAGCAATAAACTAAAAATACAAATAACTCAATATGCCACAAAAAAAAATAACAATAATTAAGAAATTGTCAACAAAAAAACAAAAAACAAGAGCAATGACAGAAAAAAATTAAAACTTCTAAATCAAAAAATCAAAAAACACTACAAACTAAAAAAAGTACTAAATAAAAAACAAATCAAATATTTTAAAAAAAGACAAAAAATAATACTTCTTTTTTATCTTTTTGATCTGCACCAAAATCTAGTGATATCAATAAAAAAAAAACCTTAAGAAAAATCTTAAGGAATACATTATAATAAAAAAGAAAGTTGACACATAAAATGCTACTTTATTTAGATTATTGTGTTTTTCCATGAAAAAACAGCATTTAATCAAAATTTTTTTAAAAATATCTACGAATATTGTAGTTTTTAAATATAAGTTTTGTTTTTTATTAAGTTTTTACAATTTTTTCAAAAATTTTAATCTTTCATTTACTTGAATTAAATTTTAAAAAACAAATTTTATCATACTCAGACAACCACAAAAATTTTTTTAAAGTTTATCAACGTGTTAAATCTCCTTTGGCTTTTTAACTGCATGTATTATCTTTGTCATCGACTTTATTAAAGTTTCACAAATGTTTGTTTATATTTTTTCCAATTCTGTTTCGAATTGGTTCCAAAGTTTTTCAGTTGTATTAAATGATCCTTTTTTGTAAATCTTTGTATTTACTGTCCACCAAAGATTTTCAATTGATTCAAATCAGGTGAATTTAGATTAAAATTTATTGTTTTTATTTTTTTTGTTTTAACTATTTTATAATTTTTTCGTTGCATTATCTTGCTGAAAAATCCAATCTTCTATATTTTCTAAGCAGCAATTGACGTTACTGCATTTCGTCAGATAAAATTTCTTTATATATATTAGTATTTACTCCACGTTTCACCTTGCAAGCGTAACATGTTCATAACATGACCATACTAAAATGCTTCTACCAACAAATGTTGATATTATTGTTATTGAATTTCCATCTAATGGTTGTCAATCAATATTTCGGCAACAAAATAATCAAAATGACAAAAGTCAATACTTAACATTGAAAAAAAAGGAAAATATCAAAAAATGTTTAAAAAAATTTGTCAAATTTCATCACGAGAAAAACACTATTGTAAACTTTTTTAAGAAATTTTACCAAATAAATGAAAGATTAAAATTTTTGAAAAAATTGTAAATACTTAATAAAAAACCAAAATAATATTTAAAAACTACACTATTCGTAAATGTTTTTTAAAAAATTTTGATTAAATGTTGTTTTTTCATGGAGAAACACAATAATCTCTATAATGTGGTATTTTATGTGTCAATTTTCTTTTTTTATCCTACTGTATTTGCTGTTATTGATTATTTTAATAAATGATTTTTGTAATTGTTGTGTGAAAATAATTGTTTTATGGCTGAAACTATCACGTTTTTTTTGTTTTTTTTATAAGTTTTAGATTGCGTATATATGTTAAAAAAGCGATCTTTTCGTTTGATGTTTTTGTCTCTTGTCCATGTTGTAGTCCAGAAAGATAATTATCAATATGTTGGAAAGAACCGATCATGAAGTGTCATATTATGATTATTATTTTTTTTATGAAGATGTAAATAAAATTTTGAGTGCATAATGAGCAGAATTAATTTTTTTAACATTTCCGTTATCTCAATTTGGCGAAAGAGAAAATAAAAGCAGTAAATATGCCAATTTTAGCAACTGAATTTTTTTTATACTTTCGAAATATTTATAAAGGCCAAACATATGCTTCGTTTCCCCTTGCAGATAGTTTTAAGAAACGTCAAATGTTTATATACGTTGATTTTGGACATCTTTTTTGCGATCGACTATAGATATTTGTCAATTTTTTGGTTATGAATTCCAAATTTTTAAAAATGAAGATTACTTGTATAGAAAATGTTACGCAATGTATTGGAAAATTTATGTTTAAGTTACAGTAAGTAAGAGAACTGTTCTTGGAATTGGCTAACTTGGTTTGATAAAAAAGGATGAAATGTGGGAAAAAACAGAAATTTTTTCCTGATTATTGTAAAAAAACCACACTAAGTGACTACATTTTTCACATAACACGCTCCGTTTTTTTTGCCCACAAATAAAATTCAAGATCTAATAATGTTGCTAAAAGACGCGAGATTTTTCGATCATATATTAAAAAATGATTACTTCGGTATTTTGTGTTCCTTTGTGTATTGTTCTTTGAGTTCTTTCCATTTTTGGTATTCAGTCGTGGCCTTTTTATCCCATTCAGCTCTTTGATTGTCAGATAATTCCTTCCATTCTTTCCAAAAGCTCTATTATAACAACACAAAAGAGAATAGAAACAAAAACTTACGTCGTAATGGCACAGAGTGTGTATACACAACAAGCAAATTGGCAAAAGACGAGTAATTTCTAGAAATTTCGGTGGTTGTATACATATACAGGTAAATGAATAATATATTATTCATATATCCATTAATAAATAGAAAATATATAGATGTAATAAACCATCTTTAATTCTTTCTCCCCTGCTTTTTTTGTTTTGTTTATTGGCACAGTGCTACTCAACTGTTACTGATCCTTTTTTCCTTTCATGAACAGTGCAGGCCCATTGGACGGTGGTCGGATTGCATGAAACTTTTCAATCTTTTCAAGCCAACGTGCACGTGACCCGGACGCTTCGTATTGTTTCAAGTCCGATTCATATTTTCTTTTGTTGGGCTTGTTTTTGGACAATGATTCCACCTTATCTATACCGGCAGGTTTCTTTGGAGCATTTGGGTCAGGATAAGCAGACAATAATTTCACTTCCTTTGCTTTTTGGCGTTGGGATACTTTTGGCATGGCTTGCACTTTGCTTTTCGATTTGTTTGTCAACAGCTCTTCGTCGGTATCGTCCTCTTCATCTTCTTCATCTTCATCTTCATCTTCCTCGTCTTCCTCATTGCTGTCCTTCTCTTTTCTTCGGCTTTCGTAAATATGCTCTTTTTTGGTGGTAGGGTGACTTGATACTTCATTTCCAAATCGCTGCGAGACTTCCAAGATTCCATCAGTTACCGTCACAAATGTTTTCAACATAAGTACAGACACATTTAATAAAGAACGGCGTACTTGCGCTACAAAAAAAAACGTCCCGTATAATGCCGACGAAACACTACTGAAGGATTTAAATAGAATGGACATCTTTTTGCGATTGAAATTCCTCGCACAACAAAACGTTGCATTATTACCTCAATTATCTACTAAAAGTTGCAAAAAAATAAATTTATTAAGAAAAAAGAAACCAAGTTTTGCTTTTAGTGATTCGCTCTTTGGTGAGACACATTTTCTTGTAGGTGTCATTGCTAAATTAAATTCTTTTTTGCTTTGCTTAAAGCTGGAAAATAAAGCATTGGAGCAACACAACAAAAATTGATTTGTCTGCAACGTATAATTGTTCTTCTGAAAATTTTTGTTACAAAGAAAGCAATGGGTAGACAGTAATTAACTCTTTGTTGAAAGGTACAAATATTTCAAGTTTTTTTTTTTATTGGTGTTAAAATATTTACTCTATACTAATAAATAACTAAATTACTAATAAATAATTAAATATGACACAATTATCAGACACAGAAAAAAAGACGAAGAAAATTAGACTGATATGCATTTCAGGTACGATTTTTTTTTACCAGCGTTCGACACGAAGCAGGAAAATCACAACAAAGAAAGTTTGCCATGGAAATAACAGATACGCATAACGGTCACAACTCTTTGACAGAAAAATTGAACAAGTTGTATGAGTCAGAGAATGATATACTGATTCACAGCGGTGACATGACAGACAGGGGTACACTGCAGGAATTGACAGAAGTGAAAAACTGGTTAAAAACGCTGAAATTCAAGCACAAGATAGTGATATCAGGAAATATGGACGGGATTGGATTAGACACCAATAAATCTTCGAAACCAGTGAATGGAAAAGAACTGTTCAAAGATGTGGCGACCTATTTGGAACACGAGGAAATAACAATAAACGGAGTGAAAATATTTGGGTCACCATACACTCCAAAGTTTGTCGGAGGATTCCAATTGAAAGATGCCAAAGCTGCACGAGAAAAATGGTCAAATATTCCAAAAGATATCGACGTGTTGGTAGTACATGGACCACCTTATGGCCAACTTGATGTGACTTCACAAAAAAGACGTATCGGCTGTCCCGAATTGGCTGCCGTCTTGGGTTTGAAAACGGATGCAACTCAGACCTCACAAACAATTGCCCCCAAAGTTGTTATTTTCGGACATGTACATGCCAGTCACGGATTCTCTAAACACGCTGCCACCAACACCACGTTCATCAATGCCGCTCAATATAACGGCATTCATGGCTCTAAAAAGAGTGTTACACCCATTGTTTACGAGTATAATTGTGTGTGATATTCTTTAACATTTTTACTTGATAATTTTGTATTTCGATTAACAAGCAATTGATTTCTCTCGCATTTGTTTCATTATACCTACTCTGAATATTTATATGTACATTATTATTTTTTTTTTAAGTTTGGATATGTGTTCAGCACTCTTTGGTTTCTGTGTTTCTATTTTTTACTTGTAACACAGTACTGTCTGCTTTTTTTGTAACATCAACTTTTTGTACGATTTCCCTTTTTAAAAAGCTCTGTTTATAAAGTGGGGACATAAAATGTCTCTTGCTGAAAGATATGCAAATGAAGCTAAGAGAGCTCAGGAAAGCGAAGCGAACAAAAAAAGAACAAGCGTGCAAAGAAGGATAAGAACAAAGGGAGTGATGAAGAAGAAGAAGCAGAAGAAGAAGGAGAAGGAGAAGAAGCTCCAAAGAGGTTGTTCATGAATACAAAAGAGAGGGCACTAAAAAAAAATTGCGTCTGCAAATTATACTCTTTTTTTTTTTGTGTCGCTTGTTTTTTTGTAAAAGTGTGATGCAAAAAACGTAAATGTGTAATGATGAACAACAGCCCGAAGAAAGTGAAGAAAAAGGAAGAACATGTTGCAACGATTCAGCCATGCCAAACGAACAAGGCACCCGAAGGTATGCCTTTCGAAATGGGATCAGCGTCGTCGAAATCCTCTTCGATCAAAGAACCGAAATCATCATCCAAACAAAAATCAAAATCGAAATCAAAGTCTAAATCAAAATCAAAATCAAAATCAAAGTCCAAAGCAAGATCCAGATCGAGATCTAAATCGAGATCTAAACTGAGATCCAAATCGAGATCCAAATCCAAATCAATATCCATCTCAATCTCAATATCCGAATCCAAATCCAAATCCAAATC